>NW_004624810.1:2685630-2698118 GCF_000247695.1 Heterocephalus glaber | reverse complement strand
AGTATAGAGTATTTAAGATAAGGGAGAATAAATAAAGTAACTAAGTGAAGGATATTGAAGTCCATATACATTTTTTAAAAATATAATTTTGTATGAGTGTTTCAGTGATTTTTTAGAAAGACAATTCTCCTTGTTGTTAATTCTTTGTTGTTGTTAATTTCCCTTTCCAAAGCTGACTCTATTTCCTTTATGGCTAGTTCATTTTATTTACTTATGTTTTAATTATGCAAGAATAATAATTGGCCTATAATAACTTTGAGAAATGCTTTCAGTTTTAGCATTCTTAAAACTAGTGCTAAAGGTTGGAAGGTCAGATTTTTTGAAACTCTTAAATATGGCTTTAGATACTGAGAAATACTGAAATATATTAGTATGTATAAAAGCAATGTTCATCACTAAGTACCCAATTTCCCTAAAATGTCAGTCCTAACTGTTTCTCTTAAAAAGTGCCCTTAAATTCATGGAACTTAAATACCTTTGACACTGTGGTAAAAATTATTGAGTAAAATAGCTACTATAGAGTGGAAAACATGCAGAAATTGTGTATCATAATTGTAGAAAGTGCATGGATTCTATTAAGACCATTCATCCTCTGATTCTAAGTCATATCTAATTCTATGCTGAGTGCATTTTGAGCCTCAAAATCTTGACTTTCCTTTGCAGTTATTCATCGCCAAAATAATTAGATATTTAAAAGTGAACAGGTATTACACTGAGGAGCACAAGTGACAGCCAGAACTGACCACTGTAAAGTATGTGCTCAAGGATCTCCTGAACACGTCAGGTTCAGGGGAGTTGACAAATGTCTGTGTGAGAATCCTAAGTAAACCCAGCAGAACTGTATTAATAGTGAAACTACTCAAGTATGAAAAAAATATTGTTTGGGATTATTATGTATTTTAAGGGTTTCAGTAGCTCTATCTCTATTGGGTACATTTTTAGTTTCTGTGCATTTTCTCTTTCATCTCTTCCCTAAATTGGTACTGAGATGTTAGGAAAGTAGTTATAATGTTGCAGAGGTAGGAACTTGTATCTTTCCACTGTCATCTTTATTTCTGGGAAAGATGGTTTGCTTTTTCTTTTACCTTAAAAAGGGTGTCCAATAAAAAGTCTGGAGCTGGTAAATTTGTGTTGTTTTCTTTGCTTGGTAAGACCCTGTGTTCCTTTACTGACCACTTGACCACGTCTCTTCTACTGTAGATGCTACAGACATTTCTAATGTCTTGCTGCAGTTTGATGTTGATCTGAAGTAGGGAAAGAAACATTTTGCCCCATAGAACTAATCCTTGCTCTATGAGTTATTTTATACCTTGATTGAGCTTCTAGAAAGTTCTGGATCCCTTCTACCTTTCAAGGATGCCGAGGGAGCTGCAGGTACTCTGCTAATCTGTGTTATGTGATCATTTTTTATTTGATGGGACTACTACACACTGATCTAGACCAACTCTGTAGTTGTCTTTCCCCTGATATTCAAAATGGGGAAGCTGTCAGGGAACATGACCAATAAGTAAGAAAATGGGTGTTTTTTCAAAATTTGCCATTATGTGCAGGTTTAACTTTTTCTTACATTTGCACAATGAAATTAAAACCTTTGCTTACTAAAAGTTAAATCAAGGGTACAATCCCACTAGCCATGTTCCCAGTTAAATGTTTCATAAAATCAGAAGACAATTTGTTATTATAAGAAATACAGCTGCTACCTTTACTGGATTATATAAATCAGATGATAGACAAATCAAAAACATTCAAAACTTTAAAAATAAGTAAAAAGACTTTGCTATTGCATCTTCAAAAGTAAAGTTTGGTCATCTTAACTGTTTGTTTTGTATTCTGTCTATAACATACATTTTCTTATTTTATCTGATCAACTCCTATTCAGGATTTTAATCTCCATTGCACATAAATGTCACCTCTTCTATGAACTTTCTCTTGACATTTTCTATTTCCTATTTCTAGCTTTCATGATTAGATGTGCTCATACTTTCCTGTGAATATGACATTTGACTACCATCACATTTATTGAAACCAACTTTAAACTATAATTATAAGATGCACTTGAAATCAAATCTACAATGAATGTTCAAGTTTAAAAAACTAAAATAGAAGACACATTATCATTATCCATGCAGGATTGTTCAAAATAGTCTCCCCTCACTTTGAACTGTGATCCCATTTTACTTGCCACTTTCTGAAGCCCTTCTAGCTTCATGAGTGTCTCTAGTTGCAGTATTGTGGCTACCACAATGTTCTAAATGGTCATTTTGACTTTGGGGAAGAATTAGAAGTTGCAAGGTGCCATATCTAGTTAACAATGTGGATAAGGACACACTGTATTATTTCAACAAACCTACCTTTTCATTGGATGGCACTCAGTAGTAGCATTCACTATTTTTTAACACCCCTCATAAAGATACTCATGAAAAATGACTTCCAGAACTGCTTAGAAAGAGGCAAGCACAATGGCAAAGTGTTTTTGAAGTGAGATGGAATACTTTAAGGGGCACTAATGATGATGTGTTTACTCTAATTACCTTTTCAATTTAAACACACCATCACACCATAGTTTTTGATCATTCCTTATGTGATTTTGTATAACAAATAACTAGCGCTTATTTATCTTGCACAACTGAAGATTTATACCCATTAATTATTAGCTTCACAGTTCTCCTGTACTCCAACCCCAAGCAAAGACTACTTTACTCTGATTTTATAAATTTTATTATTTCAAATATATCACATAAGTGAAATAATATAGTATTTGCCTTCCTGTAGTTAGAGTATTTCACTTAATATTAGGTTTTCAAGGTTTATCCACAATGTCACATACTGCAGATTTTTTTTTCTTGAAGGCAGAATAGTATTCCATTACATGTTCATCTCACATTTTCTTTATTCATTCATCTGCAAATAGTGAGCATTGCCTCCTAAATTAATTCCACATTTTGTTTATTGTGAAGAGGGTTAAATGAGCAGAGAAATGTAAATTACTTTGGTATTGAGTTTGATTTTTTTTTGTCTAAATACACATAAATAGGATTGAGGGGTCGAATGGTGGTTCTATTTATATATTTTTGAAGAAACTCCATTCTGTTACCCATAATGATCACCCAACTTGGAAGTTTTGCCAGTACTATTCAAAGTTTTTAGTTGCTGTATATTCTCATTAACATTTGTCATTTGTTCTGTTTCTGTTTTTTGGTAAGAGCCATCTAAATCATGCATGTGGGGCCAAATCTCATTGTTGTTTAGATTTCTCTAATGGGTAATGACCTGCGAAATTTTTTAACATATTTAGTCATGTATATTTATTCTTTGAAAAAATGTCTATTTGAGTTATTAGCCCATTTTAAATGGATTGTTAATCTTTTAATCTTGAATTGTAGGAACTTTTTTGTATATTTTAAATATTAATCTCTATGAGAGCTATGTTTTGCAAATAGTTTTTAACCATTTGATAAGATAGCTTTGCACTTATTTTTCCTTTTCTGGGAAGAAGCTTTTTAATTTGCTATAGTCCCACTTGTTTATTTTTAGTTTCATTACCTGTACATTTGAAGTAATTTCTTAACTTATTGCCAGCTCTAATATCATCAATCTTTTCCTCTCTGTGTTCTTGTATGAGTTTTATACTTTTTTATTTATAAGTCTTCCACACACCTTTAACTGACTTTTGTGTTTGGAGTAGATAAAGGTCCAATTTCATTCTTTTATATGTGAATACTTGTAACACTTGTAGAACAAACTATCTTTTCTCCATTGTATATTTCTGGAACTCTTGTCAGTAAAAGTTGTCCAGATATGTGTGTGTCTTTGTTACTTTTCTCATTGCTGAGACAAAATCCCTAATGCCCAAAGTTAAGGGAGGAAATATTTATTTGGTTCACAGTTTGTAGAGGTTTCAGTCCATAGTTGGCTGGTCTCCAAGTCAGGGTAGCATGGTAGACAATCATCACAGAGTAGAAATAGTTCATGGCAGGCAGAAGGTAGCAAAGCAAGCAAGAGATGGACATAGCTTTTTCTATCCCTTATGTCTTATCCAGGTGACTAAGGGTGGGTAGCACTCACACTCTTAATCCTAGTGCTCATGAGCCTAGAATGCACCATGAATCAATTCCAGCTTCACACAGCCTAGATTCAACCACCTCTGAAAAAGCCCAACCTATGACTGCATGAGGTTTTTGGGGGGCCATCTAAACACAAGCCATAACAGTATGTGAATTTGTATCTTTCTGTTCTAATCCACTGGTTTATGCATCTCTTTTTTGCCATCTTTTTTATTACTGTGGTTTTGTTATGTATTTTGAAATAAGGAAGTGTGATGCTTCCATCTCTGTTCTTTCTCCAATTTAATTTGTCTATTTATTGTTTTGTGCTCCACATGATGTCTTTTGTATTTATGTCAAAAATGTGATGAGGAATTTTAAATTAATGTATAGAATCTATATTTCATTTTGGGCACTATGGAGATTTTAAAAATATTAAATCTTTCAGTCCATCAACACAGATGTCTTTGGATATTTTTATGTATTGCTTGACTTGTTTCCTCTATATTTTGCAGTTTTCAGAATACAAGCCTTTTTCCTCCTTAAATAGCTACTTCTAAATATTTTATTATTTCCTGTTGTAAATTTTTTCTTAATCTCATTGAGAAAGTTCATTGTCAGTGTACAGAAACTCATCTTTTTGAATGTTGATTTTGTATCCTACAACTTTACCAAATTAGTGTACTAGTTTTATCAGTTTTCTTCTTTTTGAGGTCCCTTGGATTTTCTAAATATAAGATCATATCATCTCCAAACAGATTTCTGCAAATTGTACTTGTTCTTTCCCAATTTAGATTTCTACATTCTAATTACTGCCTGTTCTGATTTTAAGCTGTGTCTGCCTGCCTCTGATTGGTTCATTCTGTTAATGCTGTATGTTTACTTATTGCCCTCATTCTCTACTGCTTTTATTTCTCATCCAATCCAGGACACATTTGAGAGTGGTATGCTATTAATAATTATGACAGGACAATAGGCATAAAATTATTTATAGCATGTGGACTGTTTGACAAACTGAAATGTCAACTTACTTCTTTCCAGTTCTTAGTGGATAAATATTGCATCTCTGCCCAATACATCATTTTCTTACTATAAAAATCCAGAACATTCAAAAATTGACAGTGACACATTTATAGAGATATGTTTACTTTAAATATTTTTAAGGCAGCAAAAATATGAACAAACAACTATTCAAACAAAGCTAAATGCTTAATCTTAAGTACTTCCATCCTGAAACTCTGTGAGACAATTGGCATCATGAATAGGTACACAAAATAAGACCTCTTTCTGAAGTTATCTTGATGTTTGCTAGGAACATCTAATTCTCTCAACAATAATGAAAGTTCTAATCTGTTTCTATTTGTGATTATCCAGTTTCAATACTAATCTGTAGTTTATTTGCTCAACCTTTCATTAATTCAAAATACTTGTTTTTGTAAAGGGTTTTTTTCACATGAAGTTCAAATTTATCAGTGTCTAAACAGCCTCTAAATCATCTCTTCTCTATCACTACCATTTGACTGTCATACATCACAGAAATGAAAAATAAAATATCCCCTCTACACACATGTGTAGATACAGATCCACAAAAACATACACACATTTTCTTTCATGGATTTTCCATCTCCCTTTTCTTGTATACTTATTTTCCTTCTTGATTAGAATTCTACCTCCTAATAAATCTTAGTGTAAACTTTGCCTTCCACATGTTTTCCTAAGGAAACCATACTGAAACAAAACTTCTGTTCTTCTATATTGATAGAAATAAAAATTTCTCATTTCAAATTTGTTTTCATGTACTTCAGGGAACTTCTTTTATTCAATTATATCAAATTTTCATCATTTTGTTACTGTAATATCTGTACAAATGGAGCTCACAGTTCCATGAACTAAGAAGAAAGAAGTCGGGAACAAAATGAGCAAGTCATGAGAATTTTATTAGAACTAATAAGAAAAGAAAGCTCATGGTAGATGTATCCCTTTAGGGGATTTGGGGCAGAAATCCAAACTCTAATCCGGGGTCCCTGTCTGGATCTCATATACATATGCAGAGCCTGGGAAAGGGCTTGAGTTCAAAGGATTTCAAAAAAAAATTGGTTATCTTACATTTGTTTCTCCAGGTCATGTTTGAAATCTGGTGTCTAGAGGTAGGGAGGAGCTGTAAGAGCTGTTAGTTTACATAACACCCCCTGATAAGAGTGTTCTCCCTGGAGAGAAAAGTCATTATCTCTCTATTTTTATCTGGATATTTTAGCTTTCTTGTGTTTCCCTTTCCATCTGTAAATTAGGTTTAGCTGCTTGAATTAGGCCTTAATTGGTGGGCTATTTTATTTTCTTTTATCTGAACTTAATGACCTCTCTGACTGCCTACTCATAATAACTAAATCACTATAACTTCATCTAATTTTTTTTTCTGAAATTCATCTGTTTTTCACCTTTATTTACATTTTCTCAATATAGGCCATTGTCATCTCTGGTGGAATACAGTATCAAGTTTATATTTTTTCAACCAACCTCTAGTTTATATTTTCCAGTTACTCCTTCCTAATAGTCATAGTGATCTTTCTGGAGCCTAAACATATGCACACTTTAATTTTACTTTAAACTCTTTCAATAACTTATTTTTGATAACTAAGATAAAGATTTCTTTTTTATGATAAGCACACTGTGTTGTGAGATTTATTTTAAATTCTCTGAATCTTTATTTCCATGCTTATGTTAGCTCATCTATCTAGAACATCTCATTGACCTTCCCTTTATACTGGTTCAGTTCCGCTATTCCTTTACAGCAGTAAATTATGAAAGGTTAGGTGTAATGGGCCTTTTTGTACTTGTATGAGAGACATAGAATAACTTTTTCAAGAGACAGGTACAAATATTTACATTGCATAATATTCAGAAGAAATCATGGACTGTCATTCTGCCCCTAAATGTGCAAATTTATCTGCACTATTTAATTCTCTTTGCTACCAGGTTCTACAGTTCTGGAGTCTCCTTCTCCTTGTGTTTTCTAGGTTCTTTGTCCTGAACAAAGAATTAGTCAAGACAAGGACAAAAAGTAGAGAGGTTTTGCATTTGTTAGGAAAAGAAACATGCTCTGGAGAGCAAGTTTGGGCCAATTAAAAGCAGGCAAAGAAGTACATTCTATAGTGTGAGAGTGAACCTCTTTTAAAAAAAAAGAGTACAGTGGCCAAGAGCTTAGTGTCAGCTGTCTTTTATATTCTCCACTCCTCAGGCTGACATCAGATTTAGGTCATCCTAAACAAACCTGCTTGAGTTCTCACAAGAAGAACTGAAGATAGTGTTCTCTTATTGGTTCCGGGTGCAGGTCTTGGGGAACTGTTTTTTCTATGAATGTCCTGATCTCCATGATAAACAGACCATGCCTACTTGTCCAGTCAGCTTGGTCACCCCTAATGTCCTGCCTCATTTCCCACCAAATCCCCATAATTCTTTAGGAATTCCTGGGGGTGGGACAGTCTCTGTCTTCATATAGCTACCTGTGGTTGAAAAGGTCTATAGGCTTTACCTACTGGGGATTATGTTTTATCCAACTACCTTGGGATGTTGTGGTTCACCAGCTGGCTTAAAAAGAAAAACCTGTTAACAGACAATGAGAAAAGAGTTAGTGTCTGTATATGGAGAGCTATTGAGCAACCTCTTCAAGTGGAAAAAGCTTGGAGTCCAAATATGAGAAACACCAGATTGGATTTCCATGCTTCCTGTGCAGGAGAAACTATGGCAAAGAGAGATGTTAGACAAATTACCAAGGGCCTGAGAGCCACAGCCCAAGCAAGACTATCCACATTATGGATCTAACTAAAAACTGTAGTACCAATGCAGGTGCCCATTTAAGCTGTGATCAGCTAGGGATCATTACTGACTCTAATTATCTGTACACAGAGCAGTACTGACTGAAGTTTTGCTTTTTGAAGAGGAATGCAAGGTCTTCCAGAGGTTCACAGGAATAGCCTTTTTCATTTTGGTAGTCTTTTTCTTCAGACAGTCCAGGTGGAGCTGACTGTATAATCACCAGTCCTCTGAAGGGTATGCCCCTCTCCTCTGTACAGGTCCTAACAAAGGAGGAGGTCTGAGCTTGCCAAGATTATTGTAAACACAGAATGTGCAAAACTTGTAGAATTTTGGGGTGGTCACTACTAGTCTATTCCTGTGAAAATTTGAGTGACCGTTTCCCATGCAGCCTTTTTATAGATTCCACTGAATCCCTTCAGAAAGAACCAGTTAAATGGTTCCTCAGGAGCAGTGAGTAGGACTAAGATTGTGAGGAGCAGTTAGGCTGCTCTTCTTAGCTATCATCCTTTTGCTTTCCTGATGAGACTTTAGACATGTCTCTTCGGGGTCTCTGGCAATAAATGACAGCAAACTTCTTGGGAAGATAGATGAGTTACAGAATTTTCTGTTTGTGTTGTACAGATGATTTCTTATTAGCCAATAAGCCCCTTTCTTTTCAGATGGTTCCATGGACATGTAACATTAGAAGGCATCATTTGTGTCTGTATGAGTATTTAGGTTTTTGCTTTTTCTTAATACCAATGCATGAATAAGGGCTATGAGCTTTGATTTGGGGGCAGAGGTGCCCTGGGGGAAAGGGATTTGGACTCAATGACCTGTTGTGAACTGACAACTGTGTAACCTGCATTTTGATGTTCTTAGACAAAGCTACTTTCATCAGTGAACCAAACCTTCTCAATGTCCTGCAGGGCAGGTTACTTATTCCCTGCCCTAAATCACTTGTTTACAAGAGTGGCTAGTCTCAGAGGCTGTAGGCATCAGGAGGATTAAGAGTAGTGCTGTCACAGGGCCAGGGATTTAGCTCAGTGGTTTTGCCGCCTGCTGCACAAGTGCAAGGACCTGAGTTCGAGCCCGGGTACCAAAAAAAAAAAAAAAAAAAGAGTAGTGCTATCTTTAGGGGACCCCTAGAGGTGCCTAGAAACATGGTCAGGCACAGTGCCAATAGGTTAAAATTTGTTTTGCCTTTGCAATTGGAGGATCATCCAAATTTTGTTATTAAATCTCTTCCTAATAAGGGATTAGGACATCATGGGACAATTAAAAATCCATGGGTGAACATTTGACACTGGAATTGACATATCAAATTGGGAGTAAAGAGCCCTGACTAGGACTGCCCTTGACCACACCTACAGCTATAGATCTGGAAGAGCGTTTTTAGAGAAGCTAACAGAAGCCAAAGGAATTAAAATTGCTTATGCACAACCTTCAGGGCCACCTCTGGTTTCTCATAGGAGACAGAGATGTCCATGAACAATGCACTGAAGATTTCCCTGGGCCACCTTAGTTCTCTATCAGAGTGGGAGGTGAATGTCTTGGCTGTCCTAGCTCTATCAAGGAGTGGGGACAGCAAATCCTCAAGTGCCATGAGCGAGGCAGATTAGCCTCCTGACACACTTGGAGGACCCTGGGTGCTGGCATACCAATGTCCAGGGTTTTTTTTGCATGCCTTGATTTTTGGCCCTGGATTTTCCCTTTGATGACTTGGGAGTGTATAAAGCATTCAGCCACAATTTTTTCCTGTATTTTTTTCCCTCAGCCTTTCTCCTTTCATCTTCATCTAGAGGATATTGAACAGAGAATATTGAACAGAAAACAATAGATAGAAACAAGTAGGAGAGACCCATATCCCCTTGAGAGACAGATAAGCATCTGAAAACAGGATCATCGGATATCACTTATTTTTTCTTTGGAGGCCTCTTAAGGTACCATAGTTCTTGGGCCTTTTCAGAGATAAAGCACCATGAACTCTTGATCATAAAGGTCTATACACCACTTTTCTTATCTTTTTCAGAAAAGATCTAACTGAAGAATAGTAGCTGAGATTATTTGCCCATCTTTCACCATTTTCTAGTTCATCCTAGTGGAGAGGTTGCTGGGATCTGCTGAGTGATTTTTATGATACATATTGGGGCATATTGGACTCTTTAGAGAGGAGTATTGAGCTCCCTCTCCTGGTTCTTCCTTAGAAATTCCTAACTGATCAAGGTAGGACTCCCTTGATCAATTGAGAAACAGTAAACTCCTGAGAAATGAAAGTAGAGCCTCCCCCTCCAACCAAGGGGCTACACATAAAGTCTAACCAGATCAAATCGAAAGCCATAGTTAAGGTACGGAAATCATCAGCAAACTTTTCAGAATTCTTGAAAACTTTACCAGTTTCTCTTTGCACTGTTGAATAACTTTCTGGGAAGACATTCAAACTGGATGTCAGGTGGGATGGATGAGGTGTACCACAAAATGGGTATTGTGGGAAGAAGAAGTTGTGGGAAAACCTAATTGGCCTATCCCTGGGCCAATCCCCCATCCATTTGTATGGAATTCACAGGGTATTTCCTGGTGGTTCCTGAGTCTCTAAGCCCTAGACCATGAACTAATAGGGCTATACTTCTTGGAATTGTGTCTTAGAAAACTTACCAAAAATTTCCCTTGGTCAATTCCTACTTAGGAAACTCACAGAGCATACTCCAAGTCAATCAGGCCTGTCCAGTTATCATCAGATAGTCCCTGATAAAGATGGGCTACTTGAGAACTAGAAGTATTTTGCCACTTTCTTTTGAACCTCTGGATTTCCCCATGTGACTACAACCCACCTTCTAGTCACAGACTGCAGAGCTCAACACCTCTTAGCCAATGATAAAAACATGTAACATCACAGCATGTCTAAGTAGGAATAGTAGGTGCTTTTCCTTAATAAACCCCTAAACCCTGTTAATTTTTTTCATAGGTACCCCTTTGGACCTCTGACCCACATCATTCTGCAAACAAATACATGTCTGTTGACAGAAGGAAAATTTCATAATGCAACAATAGATTACACATCATTTTAAATAAGAACGTGAGCTTGAGGCCACAGTTATCACAACAAAAGTAGAACCTAAGTAGAATGAAGAGAGAAAGAGAGCTAGCACTCTACTTTGCACATTCACAGCTGCTTGAGTTGACTTTTACTGGCTGTTCTTTGTTCTGCTCAGGCCCCCTGGAATCTGCTTCTAAATTACCTACATTTCTGTTGGAAAAAAACAGGGAAGGGATCTAACACAATTAGAAGAAGAGTGAGAAGGAGGGCCAATGATCACTAAAAGTGGAGGCTTTAGCTCTTACCTATAAAGGTTCGATTTTCTGGCGTCCATGAGGTCACTCAAAAAAGAAAATTGCAAATAAACACGGTGGAACTACATGACTGACCCAACTGAACAAGCACAATGACTAATAGACAGGAAAAGTTTCTAGAGGGTGAGAACAGACCACTGTGAAAGGGAAATCACAGTGGCAAAGAGCTTAATGGCAGCTGTCTTTTGTATCTTCTACTCTTCAGGCTAATATCAGTCAGATCTAGGCCATGCTATCAAAAACCTCCTTGAGTTCTCATGAAAATTGAATCAGATTGGTTCCAGGTGCAGGGCTTTGGGAACTGTTTTCTGAATTTCCTGAATTCAGGAAATGTCCTGAATTTCCTCGATTGACAGGGCATGCACATGGCCATATGGTTTTGCCTGGCCCTAATTTCTTACTTCATCTTGACATTACATTTTGTAACGCTGAAGTCACATTGAGGGATAAAATTGTGAGGCAGGAGATTAGGGAATGAAGGAGCAGATTCAAATGTGGCAAAGTGGCTGGGCAGTGGTTATAAACTGTCAGTCACAGAGATCCAAGATGCAAGTAACCAAGCCCTGCACCTGTATCCAATCAGAAATTTCTATCAGTTCTCATGAGAACTCAAGCAGGTTTTGTATAGGACAGCCTAGATCTGACATCAGGCCGAGGAGTGAGAGATAGAAAGGACGACAGCCATTTTCCTTGAAGCAACTATGATCTCACTTTCTCAGTGGTCCTCTTTTGTTCTACAGAGTGTACTTTTCTTTTTTCTTTTTTCTTTTTTTTTTACTTTTAATGGGCATTGTGAGTAGGTAAAAGATGCCCATAGTATACTTTTCTAATGAAAATATGTATTTTAGCATAACATTAGCCAGCTGTGCATCTCAGTAGCTGTGGTGGAGGAATACAGGAAGCAATCTTTGTGTTCAGCTGCCTGGTACAATGAACAGCAAGCAAATGTGTCAAAATATCAATAGGTTTTACCCACATTATGCTTTGTTACATTTTTGTGTATTTATTAAGTCGTTTTATTAAATGTTTTCTTTTGATTTTTCTTGTAGAATTAGCCCAATTCAGTACAATGTTCCATGAAAATTCCCTTTTACAACTTTTGGAGGAGGTTGAAAGTAAATCATCAATCAGATGATTCAACTACTAATGATGACTTAGATCATGTAAGCCAAAGAAGTTGTGTCAGTGAGATGAAGCAAGATATGACAAATAGAGAAGTATAGAATTGTAGGGGACAGGGGAAGGGGACGTTACCAGAACCTCTGCAGTTAGTCCTGGTCTCCTGCGAGCCACGGCAGCACA
>NW_004624810.1:2668918-2685371 GCF_000247695.1 Heterocephalus glaber | reverse complement strand
AACATCCCGGGGGGGGATCACTCAGGTCTCAGTTGTGACCAGAGGCCAAAATGCAATTATGTCTGGAATGTCCTAGCTGGGCTGTAGGCAGGAGAACTAGGCCTACTCAAATGATTTTTCCTAGAATTATGTAGCATTGCTCCCAACATAGAATCAAGTACCTTGATTCAGATTAGGAAGAAAACAGTAAAGTAAATAAATATTTGACCACTCAAAATGCTACGCAATAGCCAAAATAGTATATCAAAATGATTCAACATTAGAACTAGTAAAGAAAATGTTATTAGGTTCTTGCCATGGGTGAAACATATTGGATGGAATGCCTACATTGTGATTCAGTGTTGGAAATTGATTGTAATGGACATTTTGTTGCAAGATGTTTTGAATACACTAATAATGAAATAAAAGAAAACATTCTATATGCATCATGTTAATACTTAAAATATATTTATTATGACACTTCACTGTCTGAACTAAAAGCTTTCATTTATAGCAGGACTTTATCAGTCTAATACAATCCAAAGGATTTATGGAGAAGTTCCAGATGTGGCATTGAGATATTTAGAACAATAGTGGCACTCAAGGGATTTGGTTTCCTTCAAAATTGCCTACATTTTGATTACAAAAAGACCCACCAAGGAAGAAAAACTTCCAACAATTTGACTACTATTTGCTTATTTTTTGATAGTTTTGTGTTGAACTGTCAAGCAATTTATGCACTGTCAGAATATGACATGACAAACAAGGTGCATCATTCCATGGCTGTTGAAGCTTTCAACAACATATGCCAAATAAACCTTCCAAATATGGTACCAAAATATATGCCCTGGCAGATGCTAATATATTTTACACCTTGAAATTAGAAATTTATCCTGGAATTCAGCCACCAGGTCTTTATTTATGCAGTAATAAACTGTATGACATTGTACACAGACTAGTTGCACCTATTTCAAAAAATAACCATATGTCACATTCAACAATTGGTTCACTAATTATCCATTGATATTACATTTTCTAAATGAACACCAGTTGGCCAGCACAGAAACTATTCACAAGAACAAAGTGGAGATTCCTGAAAAAATGTTGCATGTTCACAGTAGAGAAAAATATAGTACAATGTTTGGATTTCAGAGAGACATAGCATTGGCCTTCTATATGGTGAAGAAAAACAAAGTAATGTTTTTACTATTAGCATTACACTATGATGATAAGATTGACAGTGAAGCCAGGCATGGTGGTACATGCCTGTAATCCCAGAACTCAGGAGGCTGAGGCAGGAAGAGTCTGTGAGTTCAAGGTCAGCCTGTGCTATATAGTGAGTTCAAGGCTAGCTTGGACTACATAGTGAGACCCTGTCTCAAACAAAACAAAACAAGACAAAACAAATGATTGATAGTGAATCTTTAACAAAAATGAAGCAAAAAATGATCGAATCTTACCATAAAATGAAAGGTGGAGATGTTTTTAATGAGTTATGCAGCAACTATGGTATCACTGAAAACACAAAGAATTGACCAATTGTTGTATTTTACTAGATCCTAAACATGTCAGGCATAGTTTCATAGTTTACAAAGGAAATAGCAAGCACAAAATATCATGGAGAAATTTTTTTGGAGGACTGGGACTTGAATTGATAAATGATCAATTGCAACAGAGGAACAACAATATGTAACTGCCCAAAGAACCATATAAAAGAATTCTGAAACAGATCAGTGAACAGACAGGGAAAACATCACAAGAACCTCCTAAGAAAAGGCAAAACAGATGAGCTATCAGTTTAAGCGACTTGTGTATAGAACATACAGTTTTCATGTGTGAAAACTACCTTAGGTGTGATAATTTCAGTAAAGATCATTCTTGTGGTAGAGTTTTATTTGTATTTTTATTGTAGTTTACATAGGAACTTATTTCTATTGTTATTTTTTAGATTTAGTAAGCAAATACTTGATGTAGAAAATGTTGATACTTATTCTAAACACTCATATTTAAAATTTAATATTTTATTGATATTTTATTTTCCTGTTAAGTATGTTATTTAACATAATAAAACTCATAAAATTAAAATTAATACTTCATCAATAGAAATACTCCTAAAATCAATATGGGCAATGTACATCCCCATAATGCAAATTTCAAAAACTTTACCATAATGCCCCTAGGGCTAACTAGAAGGAGGCTCCAGGACCCAAAGTCTTCATAACATCATCACACAAAAAATAAATGGAAAGCAATTACAACAAAAAACAAAACCTTCAAGGAGAAAGAAATATTTTTCTGTATTCTTCCTACTCATAAACTAATAATCCATAGACATAATATATAAAACAAATATAGAAAGTCCACAAAAGGTGGAGAAAATAAGATAGCCTGGCTCAAAAACTTGATACTTCCCAAAATGATACAGTGGTAAGCAGCTGTTGTTTTCTTTTTGCTTATAATATTTCAGATTTGGAACTGAAGATGTAGCATCTCAGAAATTTCAATTGACACTGATGAGAAAAAGAGCTTCCTCAAATCATTGTTCTTGATAGCAAAAGCACCAGAAAAAGTTTACATTTATTGTGCATAAAATTTTTTTACAGTTTCTTCTGTATATCATAGAATAAACTGGCTTACTAACAAAGAATGAATGAAAAGCTCAAGCTTCTAAAAATGCTTACTTGCATGGATAAATGAGGGTTTTCAACAAAACTGCCAGGCAATAGCAGAGAGGCTAAACTTGGAGCTAATATTTCCGTCCATGTTAGCTTATGGTGAGCCAATACTCTTTTCATGTCAGTGGAGACAATGTGGGGATCTGGAACTTCACTCCTACTTGGAAAGGTCAAAATGCCTCTCTCCCTTCTCCACTGAGTTGGTGCTAGAGGAAGTGTAGTAGAGAATAGGACTTTGATTGTCCAAAAGTAATGAAGATACTTTCTCTGGAGTATCAGTTGAGATCATGTGTAAAGCCAGAACTCTTATCATTTTTAGCAGGTGTATTAGTCTTTTTCCTGTTACTGGCACAAAATATCTAACACCAGGAAGTTAGGAGGAGAGATTTATTTTGCTTCATGTCCTTCAGAGGATCCTGTCCATAGCAGATATGTGGAAGTGAATGAAGCAGAAGGATAGATAGAGGTGGGATATTTAAGTTTCCTCTGGAATCTTGGACAACATGAGGGAAGTAGGAGAGATTATTTGTGAGGAGATGTCAGGCAAGTAATCAGCAGGAGATAGCTTTACCTGAAAGTGACATACCCACTGGGGAGAGCCTCATAGAAGACAGCCATAGCAATGCTGTAGAAGACCAGAAAGGGTCCTGTTTACTTAGACTGTAGGGACTGGGGGGATTTAAATCTATAATTAAAACCAATTTGTTAGACAGACTGTTCTTTTAAGGCTGAGAAGGGAAGAGAAGGTTAGCAGTGTGTTATATGTCTTTTCAGACTCATTGCAGAACTGGGAGATAGTATCCAATGGAACTGGCCTCTGGGCTGAGGTTTGGCCTGAGCCGAAAGATGTGGCCATATAAAAGCTCAAATGTACTGTATCTTATAGGTGCCTGGGTGGTGGCTTGGATGCAAAGAAGAGCAATCGGGAGCAGGGATATCTAATCTTCATGGGATTGAAGTGTGAGCTTAGTGAGTTGGGCTTTCAGGAGGCCATTGGCCCTCTCTATCTTTCGGATGATTGAGGTTGGTGTGGGGTGTGGAGGTTGTACTGTACAACAATACACAGACTCATCTTTCCCCATTGCCTGAACCAGTACAAAGGTGTGGATCATCTCTTGGACAAGATTGTCAAATTGATTTCACCCACACATCTACGTGTAAGGGGTAAACATATTTTGGTGTGCATTGGTACCTTCACTCGGTGGATAGAGGCTTCCCTACAAGGTTAGAATGGGCCTGGGTGGAGGTAAAAGTCCTCCTCATAGAAATGACCCCTAGGTTTGGACTGCTTAGATCTATTCAGAGTTGAAATGGACCCTCTTACACATCCCAAAGCATTCAGAGAGCTGCCAAAGCACTAGGAATTAAGCAGTGTCTCCACTCTACTTAGAAACCCTAATCATCAGGAAAGGTTGAGAGAGTTAATCAAATTTACAAGCAACCCTTAGCCAAGCTGTTTGAAGAAATCCAGCATAATTAGCTAGATCTCCTTTCAATTAACTTAATGAATCTTCAAGTGGCCCACAGGTCCAAACTTAATATCAGCCCATTTTAGATGCTTTGTGGGAAACTATTTTTCACATTGGACTCACTGACACCACAACATCCCAGCTCTTTCAGCTTCTGATCCATCTGGGAAATTTCCAACAGGCCCTCCAGGAATATGGAAGTAAATTCTTTCACTCACAGTGAATAAAACTAATTGTCAGCTCAGCGTCTGTCCTGATGACCATGACTTTATCAATTCCTAGACTGAGGGTGAACACCAGAGTCAATTCACACCAAAGCAGAAAGCCGCTTACACTACTCTTTTAATCCTTCCTTCTTCCATTAAGATGCAGGACATAGAGAGTTGCCTTCACCTCTGCAGGGTAAAACCCAACCTTAAAGATAAAAAAGAGACCACAAACTTGTACACCTGTGAACCAGTGGACAACCTCAAACTTCTTTTCTGAAAAGAAAGCATCAACTACTCTGTTGTACTAGATAAGCAAAACAATTTGTTTCCTACAAGCAAATTCATTGGGTAATCTTGCTACTCTCTTATTTACTACATGTGAGATCCTTGTCCCAACTAAGTTTTTTTCCCCCTGTTTCTTTTGGGATCCTCCTGGATGATTCAAAAACTTCCTCTGGTAGAGATAATAAACAACAATTAGTCACATAAAAACTTAAAACTAATCACATCTTTCTCCTATCATGGACAGCTACCTAAGAACTTGACAGCCAGCCTAGAGGAACTTGACCAGAGTATGGCTATTCTTTAAAACCAAATAGAGTCAGTACCAGTGGTGTTCATTCAATATCACAGGGAACTACACCTCATGTTTTTATCTAAGAGAAGAATGTAGTTCATACATCAATCAGTCTGAAATAATGAGAGAAACATTATAAAAATTTGCTGTCTTTGCTTCTAATATCTGCAAAGAACTGTCCAACTCATGGGTGTCCTGACAAATATCTCAGATTTGGGATTTTGCTTACTGTCTTGGACATGACCTTTATTAATGTTGCTTATAACTTTAATATTTAGATCTTACATACTTATTCTCTTAGTCAATTTTTTTTTTCTTGTTTGACAGATGTTGATCTACTGAACATGGTCCTAGCCCAAAATCATAACCTGCCTCCATATACATGGTTCATCCAAACATTTGTGGAGGAAGAACTCAGCTACCTTGAACTCAGATCAGACAAAGCAAGGGTTCCTTGCTTTCCATGTAGACAGGGCTAATCCCCCTGTTCGGCCAAAAGTAGCCATAGAGGATTGAACTTCCTCCTTCAGCACTCCTTGATGATTTTCATGGAATAGGGCTCTCAGGTGGGAACTAGTACAATTAGAAATAACAGAGCTGAGCAAGCCACTCCCTTCCCATTAAATTTTAAACAGACTTCTGAGGCCATTCTTCCTTCCATGTTGTAAGAGTGGTAGAAAATCACATAAGAATAACTTAGGAGTTTTCTAATGCTATAGGCAAGAGAACATTCTCATTGGACCTCCTAGCCTGACCATCAGTCACCTTCACCCTACTCAAACCTCATTGATGGTTCATAAATATGTACTACATATCATGCGCTAATTAAATTCAGAGTGAATTCTGAGACAGGCATTCATTTTGAGAGTCCCTGAGATCTCACTACACCCTATCAATCATTCCTGTCAATTGTACCTCAAAATTCTGGGGAGGCACCTAGGTATATCCTTACAATTCTGAAAGCCTGATTTATCTGTGGGGTTCTGTTGCTTTTTGCTGTGATCTATGTGCAGTACGTTTGCTTTCCTATCATCCTGGCACCATTTTTTTGTCTGTGCTATATTATTGTAGATAGGTAAGTTAATTAGATATCTTGCAGGCAGTTAGACAAGGCCCAACTGTGAGGAGACAACATGGAGAACAATCAAGACAAGCTTACTGAAGGCCAGCACTGTAAAAGAAGAGAAACTAGCGCATGGGAGTGCTTCCTCTAAGGATGAATACCAGTGATTGATATTCTAAATAGGTATCAGTCACCTGGGTGAACCAAGATCTTACCCACCCCTTCCAGGAAAGATCCCTGACCAAAAATCCTTGTACACTTGCTATGTGACTTGCTTCCCCATTGGATCTCCATCTAATCATATTACCCAATACTTGTCGTAATCTTATTGGTTGATACTTGTCATAATCTTCTTGATTGATCATAGTTTTGTCCACCTTGTGATTTCTCATTGGATAAATATTACCTAAGAAACTGTACTTGCAATCTTATTAGTTGAATATAGTCTTGTCCCACCTTGAACCCACCTCATCTCATGGGTTTGTCCCATAAAACATCTTTGAGAAGCAAGATCGACAGGCAACCCACTTTCCAGTCCCCCTTCTGTTTCTCTTAGAGATAAGCTATCTTTCTCTCAATAAATTTTTCCTACTTTTAACCTCCATTGTTCCTAGAATTCATTGTTTGATTTTAGAGAACATGAACTTTTTTATGCTTTAGATATCTAGCAAGTTGGGAGTTACATTTATTCCCTCTATATCAATATTTTTTGCCTTGAGAACAACTTCCTGTGATCTCCAATAAATATAACTGCTTTCACTTGCCTTTTGGATTATGCACTTGCAGTTCTTTCCTTGTCATACAAAATAGACTGGAATTTATCAGATGAGTTCATCATAGGGGAAACATGTTCAGGTCAAACTCCTGTAATCTGCCTCCCAATGGCAAGTAAACTATGAATTAATCAGTGGACAAATCCATTGCTTGGTATTCCACTGACAAGATCCACTTACCTTCCAAACACATGAGACTTTTTGGGATATTTTAGATCTAAATCATAACTTTCTACTCCTGGATTCCAAATGGTTCATGCCCATCTTATACAAAATATATTTAATCCAACACTGAGTCATCAAAATCTTAATAGTTTCACCATTACTAAAAAATCCAAATCCAAAGTCTTCTCTAAGACAAACTCTTATCTATGAGCCCCTGTGGAAATTGAAAAGTAAGTTAAATGCTTCTAGCATACAATGACATAGTGTACATTTTCTCATTTCAAGATGGAGGAATAAGGGAATAGAAAGGAACCTGATCAGCCTAGACCAAAGCCCAGGAAGACTCACATTAAATTTTGAAGTTTTACATCCAGTACCCAAGGAAGATTGTGATGAGATTTGAACTCCAATGGGCATGGCATCTCTACCCCTGTGGTATTGCTGTTTGCAGCCCACATGCCTTCTTTCTTGTACTAGCTCCACTTTGCCTGCAGCTTTCCTCAGGAGACATTCAACATTCCGGTCATCTCCAAATCCCTGATATTTTCACTGTATGTTTGGCCTCACTCTCACAGCTGCACATGTTCTTCTCAGGGTCATTTTGCCTGTTCTCCTAAAGCCTTTGTCTGAAAAGTGGTGGTAAGCTTCAATGATCACATAATTCTTGCATTTTATATGTTTAAAAATCCAATACCACATGGATAATACCAAGCTCTGCTACAATCTCAAGCAGTAGCCAGACCCTTTTGGTCATGGCTTCAGAAGACTCTGAGTGCTTGAAGTTAGAAAACACTTCCCCTAGGTGGCTCTGAATGATCAGAGTGCCATGGAGCTCTCTTCTCAAAGCAAATTCTTTCAAGTGAGTTTACGTTTTTACAACCCTGAGCCTGTGAAAGTGGTATTTGGCCAATTTCTGAGATATATTCAAATGAATCAATATTCAATAGCCCTGCTGCAAAATGCTTGGCTTCCTTTTAATGTTAAAAGTTTCAAAATCTATGCTGTCCTGGCCCAAACTATGCAGGTGCTTTCTTTTGGATAGTACTACAAACATTTCACATCACTCAGTTCTGCTTTTTCTCCCCCTTATTCTTGCCATAGAACTGGATAGAAGCAATCAACAGTACTTGTGCCACAGCCCACATATTGGGCTACACTGAAAGTTTTATCCACTAATTAATTGCCAAATTTACATTTTATCTTAAAAAATGTGAGGACATGGGTAAATTGTAGTCAAGTTCTTTGTCAGAATATAAAAATAATATCATCTAGTCCAGTTTCCAATATACTTGTCATTTTCCTCTGAAACTCCATAACCCTGGATTTATGTTAGCATCTCTATCTGAATTTTGTTCTTCTGAGCTCAAAACATAATCATCCAACAAGCTTGGATCTAACAAGAGCAACCTAAGTCTTCTCTACCCAGCCTCTCCAAAACTTTCCAAACACCCTCTACAGACCAGTTCCATAGAATTATAAACTACATTGTCAGGTACAATCACAATAATGATGCCAGTTTTCTGGCACTAATTTTCTGTATTAATCACTTTCTTGAAGCTGGAACAAAATGACTGATACTCACAATGTAAAGAAAATGAGGTTTATTTTGGTTCAAATTTTTTAGAGATTCAGTCCATCTTTCATTGGCTTCAAGGTAGAAAGGGCGTGGAGGAAAGGCATGGCAGAGGAAAGTTGCTAAATTCATGGCAGAAAGCAAGCAGAGGGAGTAGGAACAAGAGACTAGAATATACCCTTCTAGGCTATTCCCTAGGGACCTGCCTTTAACCACACCCCACCTCCCAACAGTATGTCATCTACGAACTTATCAGTGAACTAATCCACTGACAAACTTAGTACCCCATGAACCACTCACCTTCCAAACATATGAGACATTTAGACCCTAACAGCAGGTAAAAGGAGGTCTCTCATCATCAGGGTGTCACTGTCCATGGAGGTTGATTAGAGATCTGAACTTCTACCTTCAGTTTTAATAGCTAATTAGCTCACTCTTCACTCAATTACATTATACACTTACTAGAAGCTGCCATATGCCAATATGTTCTATCATGGGAGGTATAGTAATGAAAAGTGTTCTTCACATCACTGAAGAATTTTGAGATGGAAGTCCCATTCTCCTGCTGGAGTACTACCAGAAAAATCAAATTAAAGCAAAAGATAATAGAAGATTCAGGGACTTAAAAATAATACAAAACCATTAATGTTTCAGTTGACAATATTTGTCATATCAAGAAATAAGGACATCTGAAATTGAAAGAAAAAAGACAATAGTTGCCAAAACTGAGGTGACATATTCAATAATTATATAACAAAAAGTTAAATCAGCAATGATAAACAATTCTTTAATGATAATTATGAACATGATTGAAACAGTGAGCAAATGTAGTTTCAACAAGAAAGAGACAAAGGAGAAAAATTTATAACTAAAAACAAAACAGAAACACTGAATGATAGCGCAGTAAATGGGCTCAATGAGAGAATGAAAGGTATACAGTTAATAACTAGTGCACTGGAAGACAGAAAAATAGAAATTATATAATTTTAGCAACAGAAAAATATTTAATCTTAGGAATTTAAGAGAAAAACAATTATAACATGAAATATTTTCTAAAATTATTGATATCATTGTATGTATTTACAAGATGCAAATAAACTTACTGAATTTCAAATATCCAGCTAGTTATTTTGGTTTTAAATTATGGCTCTTAATGTATTTCTGAGACTTTCCCACATAAAGAAAAATTTAAGAATAGAGAAGGAGAGCTGGGGATTTAGCTTAGTGGTTCTGCCGCCTGCCTCGCAAGCGCAAGGTTCTGAGTTCGATCCCCAGTACCAAAAAAAAAAAAAAAAAGGAGAAGGAGGAGGAGGACGATGAGAAAAAGGGAGGGAGAGGGAGATCAAACTAGATCAAGAGGGAGAGAGAGAAGAAGAAACTAGATCAAGAGGAAACATCTATGAGTATGTTTCTGGCATACACTTTGTTGATTTTTTTGTAGGTAAATAAATATAGGCAAACTCATCAATTGTATAGATTATATATGCATGAGGTTTTGTGTGTCAATGATATTTAAATAAAATTATCAGTTAAGAAAGTATATTATCTAGATTTTTGGAAAAGTTTTAATGTATAGAAGTAACACAGAAGCAATTATTTTTCTAGCCCTTGTTAAAAAGTAGAAACACTAAAATTATGCTTCCTTCCCAAATCCTTAAAATGATAAAACATATGCAGTAATCACTTGGATTACTTCCTCCCTACCAAAATTCCACAGGATATGTACATCTGAAATAATAGATTCACATTTTTGCAAAATTGTGTATAAATCTTGTGCCATAACCCTAAATTTACAGACATAAAGTTAAATCTTAAAGTGTTTTGGCTCATGACTATATTATTTGATATTAGCTATTACACTATTCTCATCACACCATAATCATAACAGATTCTAAAAATTCTACAATTCTACAAATTCTAAAATTCTAATGTGATTGGTAAATTTGACAAGCCTGTCTGTAATGAGAAACTACATTCCTCAGGCCTTTATTCAGATTATCAGACTAAAGAGAAAATACTACATATAAAATAAAGAAATAATGATAATCTATAAAAATTACTTTATGAATGGAGACTGACACTTTCTAACTATAAAAAATCCTTTATTATTAAACTTAAGTATATATTAGTTTGTTCCTCAAGAACTTTAAAAAAGATAAGCCTCTCCTTCACTGAATTCCTTCATACAAGCTCATGTTGACTCATGCCACCCCCTTGTAAATTTGTTGTTTGGATCAGTGAAGACTGAGTAACTTATCATTAGGAATACTCAAATAATTAAGTTGAAATACTAGCATATTTAAAAGCAATGTTGTAAACTCTAACCTAGCATTACACTATCTATTATTGCTTTTAAAGCTGGTCCATATTTGCTTGTTCTTCCAAGATGATCAACTTTTAAATGCACATTCTGTAGATCTACACCTGCTACCCTCTTTTTTTCTTTCTCCTTTTCTTCTTCCTCTTCCTCCTCCTTTTTCTCCTCCTCCTCCTCTTTCTCCTCCTCCTCCTTCTCTTCCTTCCTCTTCCTTTAAGATTGCTCTACCTGCATGAAATCCTCTACTTATTTCTAAGAGCTTTTAATTCTTGGCAGCAATATTTACTTTTATTTAACAACTTGGCTAGACTATGGCACCAGTTTGGTCAAACGCCATCAACAATTTTGTGAAGTGTGAAGTGTGTGTGTTCATGTGTTTGTGTGTGTGTGTGTGCGTGTGAATGTGTGTGTGTTCATGTGTGTGTTTGATTAACATTTATAATCTGATTTTAAATAAAGTAAATTATGTTTCATAATGTGAATAGTCTTCATCCAATCAATTTGCAGAAGAACAAAGACTGAGGTTTTCAGAGAAGGAGAAATACTGTCAGAAGACTATAATGTAGACCCCTGCCTGAGTTTTCAGACTGCTGCTCATCTACCTTGTGTACTTTGATTTGAATTTCCAGCATTCACAATCTGTTACTTTGAAGAATTCTGATGAAAATACCATCACTCATTTTAGTAATCCACTATATTTCCTCTTCTTAAAATGATCTGCTTCACACATTTGAACAGACTTTTGTTCTTTCAATTATTTTGTCTTCAATCTTATTAACAATCTAAAACATGATCATATCCTATATATAGTAATTATTAAAATGAAATATTTCTTAATATCAATTTTAAGCTCTTACCTTCTAACCAATCTCTTTAATACTTAGGTTCTAACAATTTTCAACACCCTTTGAGGTCTAGATAATTTCTCCTCTTTTATTCTTTCTTATGTCTTCTGTTCTCTTCTTAAGAGTTAAAAAAAGTTACCAACCACTATAATAAGGATACTTTTTTATGATGACTCTTAAATTATAATCATTATCTTTCATATAGAATTCTTTTTGTCATCTCAAACTGTCATATATTGGAACTCCACCAAACTATAACTTTCTTATTGATAATATGTCTGTGTTGATTTTTGTAACTTAAAATTATAACTTATGTCTCCAATAGGTATAAAATATACATTCCTTTGATCCCTATATCCACCTTAACTCTAAACTTGACTCAAAATAAAATGATTCATGGGTTATATCAGCAAGATTCCTTGTACCTTCAAACTTCTGCCAGGTTTGCTAAGTGAGGAAGCAAGGAGGGAACAGGAGGGAAATGGAAAAATGAAGAGAGTCAATTTATTTTCTTGATCATTTAAGTTTATCTTCAGCTGTCTGCATCTTTTGCCTAAATGTATTGATAATTTCAATTTAATCAGAGATTTTTCTGAATTTCTTTTTTGTTATGGTTTAGCCTTAAAATGTCTCCCCAAAGCCTTAAGTGTTAGGAAGGTGATTGGATCACTGGAGTGGTATAGTTATCAATGGGTTCATCCATTGATGAGTTCAGCAGCTGAATGTGCTATTAGGAGGAAGGCCCTGGTGGAGATGGATCCTTGGAGGGGTGACCTGGAAGACTATGCTATTCTTGTCTGTGGGTTCTCCATTTTCTCTCTTTGCTTCCTATCTGCCATAGGGTTAGGACCTTTTTTTCCCTTCTTTGCTGTTCCACTCGCCTATCCTATTTCTGCCTTAGAGGCAGCCACCCATGAACTGAAACTGTGAGCCAAAATAAATGTCTAATCGTTTAAATTGCAGGCTTTCAGTATTTTGTTCCAGTGATGGAAAAGCTTCTGAAGGAAGAAACAAGTGGTGTGGGACTCTTCCCAATTACTTGCATCATTGTAGTGACTTCTTGCATCTTCTCTTTTGCCTCATCTCTTTCAGATTTACGGTGAATATCTGGTTGTTCCTAGCCGAGGCTTATTGCATTAATCATTATAATTTCTCGCTCTTGAACCTTTGTGACTAATCTCTTTGTGTATTAATCCTCTTTGAGTTTCCTATTTTGAGTATGAAAACTATAATAGAAAATATCCTGTACATTGGTTAGCATTGATGCTTTCCCCCCCATAATTTTCAAAACGTTTTGTTTCTGGTTTTTCTAATTCCAAATGATTAGGAGCTCCTTTTTCTCCCTCATTCTCAGTTCATAATTTCTGAAAACAAAACAAGACATTCTAAAATTAAAATTTATAATCTATATCTACTCAAAGTGATCAAGTCCACACAATCTACTCAGTAGTGTCAATAATTCCATTATAGGTACCAGGGATTTAGCTCAGTGGTTCCACCACCTGCCTCGCAAGTGAAAAGTCCAAAGTTTGATCCCTGGAACAAAAAAAAATAATTCCATTATAAATGATTTACATCTCACAAATGGTACCACTGAGTTTGGTGCAATGTAAGAACAATCAGCTATCACCAGCCATGCTAGTTAGGACCAGCAGAATACAAGGTAGAGAGGAATTTTTTGAGTTTTTTCAGTGTTCAACACTTTTAGTTCTTTTTCTAATTTTTTTTTTTTTTTTGGTACCAGGGATCGAACTCGGGTCCTTGCGCTTGTGAGGCAGGCGACGGAATCACTGAGCTAAATCCCCCCCTAACACTTTTAATCCTTAAATCAGTGTCCAAAAGATTGTAGGTGATTAACTACTATTTTCTGAATTGGATGAATATAGTTCTTATTATAATTGTTTAGTCAATAAATAATACATAAGTATTCCTGAATAAACTCATATAGACATTTGGGTTTGTAATTTAATTTAAACATGACTGAAATTCCAACAATATACTTCACAGAACTAGAGAAAACAATCCAAAAATTCATTGGAACCAGAAGAGACCTAGAATAGCAAAAGCAATTCTAAGCAACAGAGACATGGCTGGGGGTATCACAATCCCCGACTTGAAACTATACTACAAAGCTATTGTGATAAAAACAGCATGATACTGGCAAAAGAACAGACCTGAGGATAAGTGGAATAGCTTAGAAGATGCAGAAGCAACTCCAGACATGCTCAGCTACCTCATCTTTGACAAAGGAGCCAATCACCATCATTGGTGGAAAGATAGCCTACTTAATAAATGGTGTTGGAAAAACTGGATTTCAACCTGCCAAAGATTAAAACTAGACCCATACCTATCACCATGCACTAAACTAAGATTGAAGTGGATTAAAGATCTAAATATTAAAACAGAAACACGAAACTTGCTGGAAGATAAATTAGGTAGAACTCTTGAAGACATTGGTGTAGGAAAAAACTTCAAGAAAAAACTTCAGTAGCATGGGAACTAGCACAAAGAATCAACAATGGGATGTCATCTTATTAAAAAGCTTCTGCACTGCAAAAGAAACCACCAACAGAGTTAACAGACAACCTACAATATGGGAAAAAAATTTTAGCAGCTGTATCTCAGATAAAGGACTACTATCTAGAATATATAAAGAATTGAAAAAAATCAGACCCCCCAAATTCAAAGACCCAATTCAAAAATGGGCATCTCAAATGAACAGAAATAAGCCATTATTTTAAAAATATGCTTTAAAATCTTAATGTTTTTGAATAGAATGAAAGTTTATTTTTCAAGACATTCATTTCTATTGTTAACTAGAACTTAAGAAAAGACTATATGTATTTTTTCTCTAGTATGTTAGCTTTCATATCCATGAAATAAATATACCTATAAAATATTTAAAGACATATAATACAATTAATTTATATTGAGAATTTACATCTCAGTTAATTGAAATGGGGCTGTGAAATACAATTAGTTGTATTTATTTTCCAGGTTTTGATCAGAAGCTCAGGTACAACAGAATAATGCAAAGCAGAAGACAAAAATAATGGAGCAGGAGAACACCAAATAATTCTGAAAATATTTTATATAATTGTTTAGTTATTTAAAATATTGCCAGCTACTTAAACAAATTGTTGATGATTTTCTTTCAAAGCCTGGTGCTGTGATAAACTGAGGCAAAGAAAATCCATGAAGGTAGAAAAATCCCTGTATTTTAGATTAAGGTATTTTCCTCACATATTTTGAAGTCTATATACTAGGAGATCCCTTTTTAAAGTAAATTTTACAGTCCTTCTGATGGTAAAGATAGTCTTCAAATTGAAAGCCATCATATATTATGAACTAAATGAGAATTTCCATCATTTTAAAGAAAATTTTATACTTATTTTTGAATATTTGAATAGTACATCCAAATAATACATAAACCTTATTTAGTGAAAAAATTCATAGACAAAAATAGTTCAATTATAAATGTATCAAACTGTTTAGAAGATATTTTTTGACAGTTGTTCTTCTGGATAAAACTAAATTATGTTATAGATTTCTACCAGGTTCAATATAGAACATATATGGACTTATCATATGAAAAATAGACCCCTTTTCCAACAAGTAAGTAAAGCTTCACTAATTTCTAGGCAGCAGCTTATATAATATTTTGTCATTTTAAAAGTTAAATTGATTCTTCCACAGAACCTAAATAATGACCCTCAAAAAAACATGAAGTTCTAATCCTTGGAAGTTTTGAATGTATTGCTTTGCAGGGTAAATGGTTCTCTCAAGTGTGAATCAGTCAAAGACACTGAGATAGGGCTATAATACTGGAATATATATATATATATATATAATATAATATATATCTATATGTAAGTCCAGTGAAATCAAGGGTTCATAGAAAATATAAACACAAGATCAAAGACAGTAGGAGAAGGGACCATGGAAACAGAGTGAAGTGATGTAGGCTTAGTGAAGCCAGAAAAGACAAAAAATAAATTATTCCTGAGACTTCCTGGAGAAATCAACCCCGAGAATCTCTGAATTTTAGCCGTATCCAATTCATGTCAGATTTTGACCTCAAGAAATATAAAATCATACATTTTAATTCTCTAAATTTGTGGTAATTTTTTACAGCATATGATGTATATAGCCTATGTATTTAGTTATGGTATATATAGAAAACTTATACCTTGTTTAAAAGTGTAGGTAGATTTCCTTAAGTATGTACATTTAAAAAATGTTATAAACTTAAAGAAAACCCATGATTTCAATTTACATATGTATATATAAGACACATGTTATATCACATATATGATGGAAACAGATATGATATTTTTCTTTACTTAAATCCTTTTATTGGTACATTTGAGGTACACAATACATTTACATTTATCATTGGGTGCTTGTACCTGTACATGATGTATCTTAGTTCTTATTTTTCCCCCATTCCTTGTGCTAAGAAGGGAAAGATAAATTATGAGAAAAGGAGGAGAGGGAATGGAGAAAAGATATTAAAGATATAATTTTTAATTTCTCCTGGCACATTATGAGCAGAAAAAACAAAATTTTTGGTAAGTTTATTGGCTTAAATAATAAATGTTTTCAACAGGCCATACAAACTGCTACTTTTTAAAATGGTGTATACATATTTTTATTTAAAACTCGCTATGTGCAACTCTTTAAATTTATGGGCATAATGATAAATCACTGAAATCTATAACTATTTCTTGTGTCACCTGATAGATTGAAATTATCTAGTTATTCTTAGAAAATAAAATTACATAGTCTGTTAAAAATATTTCTATTTT
>NW_004624810.1:2599925-2661783 GCF_000247695.1 Heterocephalus glaber | reverse complement strand
AAAAAGATACCTGAGGAAGATAATGAAAAGCAGATTATTTCTATTTCTTAAAAGTACTAGTCCATAAAGGAGTTAAAGATTAGAGAAAATATTTATGAAGAGACCAAAGTAAGACAAGGTGTGATGCTTTTAATAAAAATCATAAAAATTCCATTTTTGTTATCATGAGTGGTGTTAAAATTATTTGTTTTCCACTAACATAAAAGGTAAATTGCCTTTCATGTAAATGCATTTTACCAACCTCCTACCATGCAGTGTACACCACAGGTCCTTTGAAGTGCTCACACTTCTTCATGCAGGAATAAGTCATTAGAACTTGTGAAGGAGAAAAATGAGAACAAAATGCAAAGAGAGGAGCATTAGGATATATATTTTTATTTATTAAAGTATTCAACCATGAAATTTAAATTTTATGTAATAATTTAAACTCCTAAGATACAGAGTGTTAGAAAAACACCATTTCAGTATCTTTACTTTTATTGGAAAGCTATAATATATTTTTTCTAGTTCAAGAATTTTGCATGTTATTTCATTTTCTGTGGGATTGTTTATGTAAGTAGGACTTAACAGGATTCAGGCATTGCATATAAATGAGAGAGTGACGGAAACAATGATTTCTGAGAACTTTCTACTTCAATTTTTTGGACATGCTGCATTTAACATTAGCACTACATATTTGTGGAAATTTGTTGCAGCAAATAATTTGTTACATCTCTTTAAAAGAAGGGACAGATTTAAGTATATAAATTTTAAAATAATATAAATGTAAAGAAAACACTTGAGTACAGTACAGCATGTTGCTTTATCACTTCATATTATCACAACCATTTTTAAATTTAAGTTTATAATGCTTTATTCATAAATTATTACAAATATAGTGCTTTAAACACAATTCTCAGTTTCCATGAGTCTTTTTTATAGGCGGTGTTTAACTGCATTCCCTACTTAAGGTCTTGGAAGAGAAAAATTAAGTTGCTGGCTGGACCATTTTCTTTTCTGAAGCATGGATTCACTTTCTGCAGAATTCTCTTCCTTGTAAGCATGGACAAATACATGCCTGCTTCCTTGGCTGGCCATCACTCAGGGCACCTTATTTTCCAGCTCTGCTCCTGGTTCTTGTAGCATAATTGCCTTCAATCTTCTGAAGACAAGAAGGGCTCATCTGGCTTTACAGGACCACACAGATTATCTTCTGTTCCTTAAGTCCAAACTAACTAGTTAATAGCCAAATTATAGAAGTGATATTCTATAACATCACACATTTTGGCAGTACTCAAAGTCAAGGGTGGGGACTATACAAAGTGTTTACATCAGTATATAGAAATATTTGAGCTGTCATAGAAGGCTATTTGCCACATATATACAAGGACATATTTGGAGGAGTTAAATAAAATTATCATTTCAACTTTATAATTTAATGCAAATTAAAATATATTTGTCCTCCTTGAAAGAATCATTAATTTTCCCCAAAAGAAATAAAATGGCTTTTCATACAACTCTTCTTTCCAATTTACGTATTGATTAATGTTCATATTTGAAGCTATTTTGTTTCGTTTCTAATATTTTAAGTGTAAAATAGAACTGTGCATAGGATCTACTAGTGTGAATAAAAAACATTTCAGATTCTGATTCCTGTTTTGTTAATAACAACTTGATTAAAATAATTTTCTGTGATAAGTTCTGTCACAGACACAAAGATTTCTGTCACATTATTGTCATTTCTGTCTCTTGAATAAAATATAATTATTCTATATTATATTTATATAGAGGGAAATTCAGACAAGTTCACACCACCTAATAAGTGTCTAAGCTTGGTTTGTATTTTTCCGCGTCTGCTCTGTGCACCTACTGCTAACAAATTCACTCTGACAAAAATTTCACCTCTAAGTCAAAAGTTCAAGGAATTGCACAATCTTAGACCCTTGCATGATACAGTATATTATTTCTGAAATAATTACTTTTAACTTGTTTTTTGAAACTTATATTCTTCTAATGTGTCTTATGAGTTGCCTAAGAGGTGCTAAAGTAAAGGACAGATGGCATTGCCTATATTGTGTTTTTGGGATAAAAGGAGATTATTCTGCTAAAACTTGTATTCCTTAGAGCTATGTTATTTCTCCTTAAACTCTTCTTATAATATACATTAATGCTACAATACCTTTTTGCTAACTTTTATGTTTTATTATAAATTTCTACTTACAGAGAATTTGTAGGAATAGTTAAGAAGCTTTGATGTACTTTTTTGTCAGGTTCAACAAATTTTAATTTTTTTTCATTTGTATCCCTAATCTCTCCCCATATAAATATATATATGTATGTGTTGATGTAATATATAGTTATTTTTCTCTATAGTTTAGGAGTAGCTTGAGATACACACCTTTACTTTTGATATGTGATATTTTTAAGACTGCTATATTTTTTTAAAAAATTCATCTCAGTAGGCAACAATTTTATATTGGAACATTTGTTCTTTGGTTCTAGTTTTAGTATCATGTACAGCAAACAAAATTCTCCCTTATACAATCTTCTAAATTTATAAAAAATGATCATAGTTTTTTTTCGTTTTGCTATTGGTTTTTTGAGATAAGGTCTTGCTGTGTATTCTAGGCTGGCTTTGAATTGGCTATGTAGTCCACGTTGGTCATTAACTCACATTGATTCTCCTACCTTAGCCTTCCAAGTGCTGGAATTACAGAAATGCACCACCACACCTGACTAAAATTGATCAGTTTTAAACCTTACCTATGTTTTGATATTACTCTCCAGATGACCTAGGATGAGGATGCTGCTCTTTTCTAACTATAGTTGAATTGTTGGATTCTTTATTATTATTATATTTTTTTGGTACTGGGGATCGAATTCGGGTCCTTGAGCTTGCACAGCAGGCAGGAAACCACTGAGCTAAATCCCTGGCCCCTAGATTCATCATTATCCCTAAATATTCAGTAGGCCCTCCCTAGCAAGTTTTGTATTCTGCATAATGAAATTTTTCAAATTCCTTTTTCTGAGCACTGTGTTGTACTTACATTGCTGTTTGTTTAAGGAAGTCACATAATTAATTTTAAGAGCTAATGATAAAATAATTTTCCAAAACGCTTTCATTAGTAACAATATATTAATTCTCCCTGCTCAACAATCTTGGCAAGATAATTTAAATTTTGCTAATTTCTTATGCATAAAATGTTTTCTCATCATAGCTTTCATATGGATTTACTAATGTTAAACATAATTTATTTACTTATGTTTTATTTTTGATGCCCGTTCATGTAATTTGATCACTTTCCAAGTAGGTAGAGATTTACTTTGTCTTACTTATTTGTAAGTATTTGTACATAATCTATACATCAATATGTTTTTGTTACATCTTCTGTAATTTTTTTTTTCTGGTTAGTGAGTGGGGGGCTTGTCCTTTTATAATGTTTTAAGAGAAGAATTTTATGCTTTTATTATAATTTAACTTATCAAATTTTCAATTATAGTAGCCTATCTTGTCTATAAAATGAAACAAAATAAAAATGTTTACAGCTCAGAATGAGGCATATATTTCATAAATTATTTTGAAGTATTTTAAGCATTTGTGATTTCACATTTCAGCACAAAACACACCTTTAATTGCACATACTAGGAAGACAAGATAGTTTTCCTATTTGTTTTGTTTTATTAGGTGAAAAATTCATTAGCAACTTATCCTAGTGTAACACTTAATATATTTCAACACTGATCATTAATAATTCCTTATTATACATCACATGACATATTTATATGTAAATCTGTTGTCAAAAATTTAGAGGTTACAGTGACAGTAGTAGCACCTATTGCAAATAATGGGTCAGGAATAATGCCTTAGTCCTACCAGTGAGATTGCAATAAGTTATAACTTATGGGCATTACACAGGGGACAGAAAAAGTCTTGAATCAGCTGTATGATGTGACTTTAGACTGAGCACCCATTTAGAAATCATAAAAGTAAGACTTCAAAAGATTATACAGTTATGAACTAAATTAACTGTAACACAAGGAAAAATTCAAGAATATTTATAGAAATGCAGAAATATCTGACATCCTGAAAAAGTAAAATCTTAAATTCTGATACCAAATCAAAATTTACAAGGCATGGAAAAAATGAGGAAGATATGTCACATAATGGGAAAAAAAAGCAATCATTCAAATCTGTACATTCTAGCATGGCTTCAGTCATCTCTATCTGTTTGCATTGCTTTTTCCCACATGTCACATTTCTTTCAACCAACTATATAATATATGGACAATGAAAATCTTTTAAAATTCAATAATATGAAAACAAGCTACCAAAAAAAATGAACCAGGGCCTCAGAGTGACACTTCAGTGAGAACATTACTTCAAACACTTCTTCAAAAAGACAAACAGATGGCTAACATGTAAATGGAAAGATGTTCACCACCATTAGTCATTAGAAAACATCAACTAAAAACCAAAATGAGACGCATTATAAAAGTATTAGAATGGCTAAAATTAAAAGGCCTGGCCATAAAAGTGTTGGCAAGTTCATGGAGGATCTATGGCTCATATCACTGCCAGTAAGAATGTGAAATGTTACAACTGCTTCTTCAAAACAGTTAAATATATATCCTGTCCCTAGGTATGCACTTCAGAAAATAAAATCATGCCGCCAAAAATTGGTACTTGATTGTTCATTGTAGCTTTATTTGTGAAAGTGACAGACTAGAAATCACCCAAATGTCCATCATCTGATAAACAGATGAATAAACTGGAATACTCCTATAATATGATGTTATTTAGAAATAAAAGATGAACTATGTTATACAAATCAACATCATGAATGTCAAAATAATTACTGTGACTGAAGATGTCAGATAAGAAGGGTACATATTGTATGTATAATGTGTATAAAATTCTACAAAATGCAAACTAACTTAGAGTGGGAAAGTAAATCAGTGTTTGTCTTTGGAAAAGAGTTTTGGAAGGAGTTTAAGGAGGCAGCTACAGAAGAATCACAAAGGAAACTTTTGTGAAAATAGAAATTTTCATTATCTTGAATTTGGTGAATTTTTCATAAAAAATACATATATACATATATTTCTGAAAAGATATCAAATCAGCCAATTTAAATGCACAGTTTATTGAATTTCAATTATACCTCAATAAAGCTTTTTTAAAAAATAACCACTCTGACTTCTAAAAAAATTCATTTTTTATGTGTAAAATATATTTAAAGTACATATATATATTATGAACTTGATTCTTTCCAGGATTCTGGTCACAAACCGAGTTGGACAAGAACCGAATGAATCAAAATCAATGGTTTGGTTCAATGTTGTCATGGGGAAATTTGATTTATTTCTCATCCAATTTGATTTGCAACCAGAATCAGGGAGATAATTGAGTTCATGAACTGAGGCACGACTATATAGATACATTATTTAGTACCTTTTTAATGGTCAGTTTTTCAGTATCTGTATTATGTCATACAATTAGGAAAGGGGTCTTTTCATAGTCTTTTTTTTTTGTCTCACACAATGTCAACCATAAGCTATTGATGAAATACCTCTTTCTAATACCAAATTAAAGAACTATTATACCTGAAATTTTTCCTATTTTGCTTTAGAGTGAAAATTAGTTACTCAGCTTTGGAAATCCTTGCTTATAGTTTTTAATATCCTGACTCATTAATCATTTCTATAATTTTAGACACTACTTCTACATGAAATGTTCCCTCTGTAACGTCATGATCATTAGTGGCAATGTTAGAAGACAATGAAATGGAGAAAGCCATAAGAATTCTATTACCCTTAGGTGAAACTGAATCATCAGAATGTTTGTTCAGCCTAAATCCAATTTGCCTAACACACCAGTGCCATATCCTTTGTATAAATTTGCTTGTTAATATCATTATTATTATATTCCAGTTTATTAACTTTTATATAGAACTGAAATTCAGTGAACACTTTAAAGGTTTCTAGGGTTCAATATTTAGTGATCAACTCTAAAATTTTGGAAATTATAGATGCTAACTCATTTTTCACAGTTTACCAATCCTTTCTTCCTCCATTCTCCTATATTTGTTTTTCTCAAAGATTATTAAATAATTTCTCTTATCATTGTAAAGTTCTTGTCATAGAACAAAATTAATGAAGTCTACCTTAGCTTACTGCCCCAAACTTCAGTTTCATATAGTTATATATAGTGATAGTCACTTCTCTTTTGAAAAAGCACATTTTTTGTTTTGTTTTGTTTTTTCTGGTACCAGGGATCAAACTCAGGATCTCATACTTGAGAGACAGGCACAGTGCCACTGAGCTAAATCCCCAGCCCTACAAAAAGAATTTTAAACATTAAACAGAGCTGGGGATTGCATGTGGTATGTGATTTTTAAATTTAAAGTTAGTATTTTCCCCTAAGTTTAATTATGTAAACATTTTATTTGCTCGCTTACTTTATATAAGGCATCAAATCTATATACATGAACACTTCATTTTATTCTGAAGAACATTTTGTTGTGAAAATCTATTTAATTTTCTACTTACTATAGATAGATTAAAATTTCATCATATATGATTTAGGTGGATGTTTCAAGATATGATACAGATGCAGAAAATATTTTAAGTTACTCATCACTTGGAATAAAGTATTTTATCACATATAATCCAAATTTCATGGGTAAAATTTTTAATTTGAAATGGATTTTGTCCAGGATTAATATGTTTGTCTCTAAATTGAGGATATTGACTTCAATTATTTCAAAACTTTTGTTCATTCAGAGACCCACATTTCATGAATATAATTTATGGAATTATTTAAAGCATTTTTGCACTTCCTGTCTAAGGAAATTTATTAGAACAAACCATCCAGAAAATAACATACAGCTTCTTTTGTTATTTTGTAAAAATTATTTTAATGCTCAGCCCCAAGCAAAGATGATATCTGCATTTAATAACAGCTACTTCAAAGATGTGCAAAAACACATTTGCATATGCTACAACTAGAAGAATTTACATGGTTAGTTCACAGATATTAATATTAATTATAAAATGTCACTAAGGGAATTTGTCTTTTGATGTTCTCTATAGGGGAAAATTTATGTTTTAAGATTAAGCATTAAAAAAACTGAAAGAATGTGTGTTTTCATCTTGTGATTAGTGGGTAGGGCACAGATACATTTCAACCTACTATTAATTATTTTTAAGGACCTGTGTTTAGAATATGCCACAGGAATGTATTTCTAGTACTTTATTAAGAGCTCAGTTGCTCTTCTGAATAAATAATGTTATGACTGCAACCTTCTGCTTTATAAGAAGTTATAGCAGGTATATGAATATTATGATAGTATTTACTAGTAATTCATCATTTAAAGGTTAAAAAAGGCTTTTAATTATTAAGTATGTAATAAGAAACTTAATGGAAATGCCTCTAGTATTTCTTTTTGCATGAAAAGATTTTTCTCATATTATTAAAAATAAACTCCAGAAGGACAGTTGACCTCCTGCCCTAGAACCATCTCATCCTTTTTCATAATGAAGTTTTCAAGTAATTTCATGGCCCTTAAGTAACATACTCCTTTGGCTTCATAGTTCAAGTCTAAATTTTGCCCATTAATTTCTTCTGGATGATTCTTCAGTCTCAGTGGACACAGCTTGACAATTCCCCAGCAACACATCACCTCATTGCTGATCTCTTGAAGCGCTGCCAGCTCATGCATGGTGCTTAAGTTGCCACACTGAAGTGTGCTGAAAGGACAAAGTCAGCCACTTTATTTCCTTCCAGTTGACTTAATATGAGGGAAAACAAGAATGTTTGCAGTGATATTTATATTTCTTAATAAGGATATGAATTATATACATACACACACACACACACATATATTACAGAATCAGTGAGTTGAGAAATGGAAAGTATCATCTCTACATGGGCTAAACTTAAGTGCAAACCAGCCTTAAACTTAAAAGCTAGCTATGGGAATAAGCAGCTTCCATGAGTCCATGATAAAGTCATAAATACATGGAGAGAAGAAAATGAGAATGATAGAAACCAAGATCAAGGAATAGAGGAAAAGAAAAGAATGAAAAGGATAGGTGCAGATCAAACACGGAGTGAAAGAAAGCTTTGTACTGTATGTTCTGGTAAAAATACTTCCTTTGTGGTACCAATTAAATTAAACGATTTACTCAGACCAATAAGAATGACCATAACTTCAGCTCTGCAGGGATGTTGATGAAGTCCTCCATTGATACAACAGGTTATGTCAAATTCACCAGAAAGATAATAATTCAAAAAATATGAGGATTATCTCTGATAATTTGTAACCTGTATTCAAGGATATCTATGCTTATTTTGCAGGCAGGTGTCAGTGGCTGAAAGCTAATTCCTTAACTCAAACATTAGCCTTCTACTCTCTGGTTTCTATATACATTGATAGATGTATCCTAAAATGAAATAATGTTTTATCTCATTAATGTCAAGGGAACATCAATCGATATATCGCATTTTTGGGAGGCCACTCCCCTCTCCCACTAAAGACTTTTTCTGGTAAGTTTTTCTACGGAATGGGATGGAGTCATGGAAATACAAGAAAGACCTTAATTTCCTTCCTCCAAAACAAAGTGGCTTAGACCAGAAGGAACAAACCCTTTACTCAGAGAAGACAAATTGAAAGAGATATCCCAGAATGGGAATTCTTTCTTTGAAAGAAAACAGGAAATGTGAGTGCTCATTGTGTGTGAATTAAAAAAAGATAAAGGTTATTTTTCTTTCTTATAACTGGAAGAGAAAATGTAAGATAAGTATCACAAATGCCTCAGTATTGTGTGCCATATGGTGAACACATGGTGGTGCTCAGAGGAGTTGTGGGGAGCAAAGAAATGTCTTGTTCACTTATGTCAGGTAATCAGAGGAATGGATTTTTAACCCAATCATCATTATGGAGAACTGACTAGCAACTTTGCCCTTATCTTGAGTAATTCATTTAAGATCATGTTACAATAGTATTAAGGTACTGAAATGAGAGTTTTCTATTCTTGTGATGGGTACAATTTATCAAAGAATATGAAGCATTCTTATGTCATCTTTTTGGTATTTCATCAAATTTTGGTAGGTACCAATTTAAAAATAATATATAAATAAATAATTTTGATAATAAGAAGAACATATTGTAACACCTTTCTTTACTCTTCCTTTTTGCTTTCCTTGTGTACAAATAGAAAAATTCTAAGAAAGGCCTTCAAAAAGCCCCTTACCTTTATAATTTCTTCTCTTTTCTATTTCATCACCTACTCTCTCCTTTCATCCTGTTCCCAGTATTCTCTTATATTTTATTCTCTCCACTGAGTATATTTTCAGGGAAAGATACCAACAAACCTTGACCATATATGGTTGTTACCCCTCACTCTATCCTTGCAAGTAAGTGATCACCATGAATTTACTTAAATTATTGTTTTAAGATGAAACTTTAATTAGCTTTGTCATAGAATAACTATAAGATACAGCTTTTTAATGGTAACACTGTAGATTTTTATTAAAAAATGTTCAATATATTATTAAACTAGAAATCTTGCTTCATTTAGTCTATCTTACTAGGGTTAAAGAAAGAGAGATAGGAAAGAGAAAACTTAGAATTAATATGAAACTGAAGTATTGTCAAGTAAGAGAAAGATTAATATGGGGTGACATTAATTGAAAAGCTTTGATGGGAAAGTTTTTTTTTATTATGTATCTTTCAAAGGAGTAAACATTTGTGTTGAAAAAATATATTCCAGGTTAAAGGAAAGAAGGATAAAGATGAATGCCAGGAATATGGGCTGGGGAGGAGCAATTTACATAGGAAAGATCAGACTTTGGTGGGGTACAAGAGGGTAGATTAGGAGCAGGCAGCACTTTCCATATTGGAATCAAAACCACTCTAGAGCAGCTCCTCATCAAGATGGTTGAAGGAGGGAAAGAACTGAAGTTCTATATTGGTCAGTTACAGTCTGAAATACTGAGAGATTCAGGTTATCAGAACAGAGAACAAGAAAGAGCATTTTGGTTCCAAGCTTGTGGCAGCAGAATTGTTACAGAACACAGAGGGATGGAAAGACTTAGAGGGAAAAGAAAGGTCATGGATAAAATTGATAAGGGGACAAATCCAGAACAGAAATGCAATATGAATACAGCTGCTCCTGAGGCTAAAGTGGGTTGGCGCTAGAGAAGTGTTCAACATACTGCATCTTATACACATGGTGCGGTAGTACGAAATCATTCTGTGAAGTTACATCTGAGGCTGCTGCTTTGGGAAATATAAGGGCCTGTATTTTCTCCAATAAATGAGTTATGCTTGCATCTCCATGTCTGAGAATAAAGAAGAACATGCTAAGCCAAAAACTAGTAGAACAGAAAAAATAATGTAGATCTGATTTGAAATAAATAAAATACAGATTAAAAGAGCATAACTAATATCAAAGAAACAAAAAATTTATTCTTGGAAAAATAATCAATGTTGATAAATTTTTACCCAAAATAACCAAAAGATAAAGGACAAAATGAATTACTGTAATTAGGCAAGAGAAATAAATACAAGAAATACAAATTGGCAATAATAAATTAAAATTCTCATTCTTTGTAGCTGATACAGTATTATACTTGAAGTAAATATTCCAGCAGAAGACTTTCAGATCTGATAAACAAGTTTAGCAAAGCAGCTACACGAAAAATCAAAACTGAAATCAATAGCTCAATAGATTTTCTATATGCCAACAATGAAACTACTCAGAAAGAAATTTGGAAAGCAATTTCATTCACCATTGTTTCAAAATTAAGCATTAAGAAAACAAAACAAATAAACTGAAAAATCTAGAGATAAATCTAACCAAAGAGGTGAAAGACTTCTGCATTGAACATTGGAGAATACTGAAGAAATTGAAGAAGACTCTAGAAGAAGAGAAGACATCCCATGTTCATTCATCAGCAGAGTTAATATTATAAGTCATATTACTAAAAACAATCTGCAAACTCAATGCAATCCCTATCAAAATACCAATGACATTCTTCACAGAACTAGAAAAAGCAATTCTAAATTTCATATGGAAGAATGAAAGAGCCAGTATAACAAGGTAATCCTGACCAAAGTAGCAATGGTGTAGGTAACATAATACCAACTTTCAAAATATACTATTGATACATGGCAATAAAAGCAGCATGGTACTCAATAGAAGAATTGAATGGATTGAGTATACAGAAAGAAATGACCACAGATACAGCTATATGATTTTTGACAATGGTGCCAAAAACAAACACTGGACAAAAGACAGCAGCTTTTTAGGTGCTGAGAAAACGTGTAGAAGTTTGAAAATATAACCTTACTTCATATCTTTTACAAAATCAACTTAAAGTATATTGAAGAACTAAATGGAATATTTGAATCTTTGAAATTGCTACAACAAAAAACACTTCAAGATATAGGCACAAACAATGACTTCTCAAAGAGGACTGCAGTATCTTAAAGAATAGCAACACAAATTGACAAATGGAACTGCATCAAATCAAAAAGCTTCTGCTCAGCAATAAAAAAATTAATGGAGTAAAGAGATAGCCCACAGAATGGCAAAATATTTTTGTCAGCTATTCTTGTGAGAGATGATTAATATCCACAATACACAGCAAACTTAAGAACCTTACTCCTCCCCAATACCAGATAACCCAATAAAAGAGATGGGCAAATGAACAAAAATTACCTCTCAAATGAAGTGAAAATGACCAATTATTAAATGAAAAATATTTGATCTTTTTAGTTATTATGGAAACTGAGATGCCATCATGCTCTAATCTGAATTGTTGTAATGATTAATGCTCCCAAGGTTGAAGGGAGAAAAGGAACCTATATGCACTATCACTGCAGATGTAAGTTAGTGCAACCACTATAGAAATCAGTACTGAGGTTCATCAGCAAACTAAAAATAGAACTATCATGCAATCCAGTTCTACCTCTGCTTGCTATATACCCAGAGGAATTAAATCAGCATTCTATGAAGATACCTGCTGTCCTTGTTTATCAAAACACAATGCACAATAACCAAGAATGGAATCAAACTAGGTGCCTGTCAATAGATGTTCAGATAAAGAAAACATAGTATATATACATGGTTGAGTAGTATTCAGCTATGAAAAGAATGGACTCATATCATCTGGAGGAAAATAGGTGGAATTGTAGATCATCATGTTAAACAAAATAAGCCAAACTCTGAAAGACAAACATTGCATGTTTTCTCTCATATATGGTGTCATGGACTTATAATCTTGGGCTTAACCAAAACGGGAGGTATTCTCCATTTCTTTTTAAAGATATCTCTTGCATATTCTGTGTTGTTGCTAATAAAGAAGAGAAAGGAAAAATTATGAGAAAAGAAAAAAAATGGAAACGAAATCTATGTAAATAGAAAAGGGTGGAGGGGGTGAAGGGCACACAAGTTAATAGGGAAAAAAATAAAAACCAAGATACATCATGTACAGGTACAAGCACCCAATGATAAAGGTAAACGTGTTGTATACCTAAAAATGTACCAATAAAAGAATCTAAGGGAAAAAAAATCAAAGTGAACAACAAAACAAATTGTTTTTTAGTTAACAAACCTAAGTTGTCATGTACATCAGTGACATCTTACATGTGGTTCATCCTCACTCACGTTGCTGAATAAAATCTCTGGCAGGAGAAAGACAACACATTTTCCCTTATTCATTGACATATCACAACTCCTTGCTCAGTTTCTGACACATAGTAAGTAATGTTAACTATTTATTAAATTAATTGAGAATTAATAAGACAAGATTCCTTTTCTTTATTTCATTAGTGTAGTGCCAATTTCTATATGATGTACTGTTGGTATGCAAAATTCACTATTTGCAAAATTTGATTTATATCAATCCTCAAAATTCAATATTCTCTTTTTGTTTTGTTACCTCATTTAGCACAAGATCCTCTATTCCTCAACCCAAATGCACAAGATTCCTCTTTCTCCACTGTACCCCCTTCCTAATTTAATCAACGATTTCAGCAACTGAGGTTCATCCAACCTCTTTCTCTCTCTCCCTCAATTTCAACCTGTGCACTGTGTAATTCACACCAATTATTTTAATGATTTGTTGGCAGGAGACATAATAAGCATCAGAGTGCAAAACTTCCTAAGGAGCCTTAAATGTTTCATGCTATAATTCATTAGCAGTTCCTTCTAGTACTCTTTTTTTTTAGGAGGAAAAAAAGCTAGCACTACACAATTTTGCATAAAATGCCATTTTTATAAATAATCTTAGTTACATCTGATCAACAATCTCTGTTACTGCCTCTTTTATATTCTCATTAAATCTCTAGAAAACATAAAAAATATAAAAACTCAGATTGAAACCCAAAACTACACATGAGACACAATCTAGTAATATGATTCTGGAAAAATTTCCATTAGTAACAGATACTATGGGCTTGGGCTGCAAAAAATGAACAAGCAGTCACGTATAACACAAATAGCACACAATAACAGCACACAGCAACACAAATGTGGTGATCCTCTTTCTGAAATTTAATAAGAGATGAATCCACTTCTTTCATGTATTGGAACATTGCCAATAAATAAATAAATAAATCCAGATGATGAATAACATTGCTATGGTGTATATTTTCAATGGTCTAGAGTGTTTTCCTCACAGCAGTTTCCCCACTAGTATATTTGTATAACCACCCAGAAGTAGTAAATTACAAAATGGTCCTGGACAAGACATGGGGCAGTGGATGAAGGACAGTTGTATGACAGGGACTGAGAGGAAGTGATTTCTCTACAGGTATAATACCCAAAGTAATTAGCTATAAGTTGGAGCAGACATTACAGGAATTCAAATAAAGTGATAGTACATTCTTGTAACTGTTTTTTTTTTTTTTTACTTTTTTTTTCTCTGTTTAGACTTTCAGAGAGTCAAAGAGTGATGATTTGGGGATAGGGATGGAGAGGGATAAAACATAGTATACCATATTTTTATAATACTTGCTGCATGACAATCTGTAGGAGCCAGCCTGTAAACTGACCTAGGGGATATGAACAAGGAATAAAGAGACAGAGACAAATTTCTAAGCAAGGATGACTAGGGGATCTTGTCTCAGGAGGACAAAAGCACAGGGAGTCTGTAAGGTCCCGTTTTATTAGTAGAACAAGGCAATATGGCAAACACGAAATTTAAGGAACAAAGAACTATAGATGATTAACAAGTAACATAGCAAACCCATGCCTGGATATGTAATTTTCTTTGTTTAGCCCTGGGCTGATGTTGTTCTGCCTGGGGGGAAGGGAGGGTATTTCAAGCGTCAGCATCCCTTGCCCAAACAAGGGAGGGGGCAGCCTTCCATCCCTTTTCCTGTGCCCAGGCGAGGTCAATAAGGCCTTGGTATCTGTGGCTAATAACATAGCCCAGTCTCTCACATCTCTCCCTTTTTGTTTTTGTAATTACATTAGTTGAATCATGATTAGAAGAGGTTGTACATCTTTTAAGCATGGTTTGGTCTTTCCTCTGAGGCAGCAGTCTATAAATAATATAAGTAGTTATATTGATTAAAAACCCAATAATCTAATATACATTTTAACATGAACTTTTATATATGCCCATGGATCTAGCTGATTGGCAAATTTTTCCCATTCTTGTATCTGTTTATCAAATTCTTGATTCTGTTGTGACACGGAAAGTACATCTTTTTGTAATTGTTCCAGATTAAAATTTATATTACTATGTATAGCACTTTGCAAATTTTTTAACCATTTTTCACAGGTGAATTGATGAATTATATTGTAATGGTATGACACAAAAACATGCTGCATCAAAATGACATTGTATCCCTTGCTGTAGTCATAGGCTCTTAATTTGATCCCTCCTTTACAATATTGCAGTTTCTAATATGTTAACCTAAGATTGTAATTTTGTATCAATGGAAAGTTGAATGTTCTAAGCCTTCCTTATTGACAGTATTTCCATAAAATTGTCCATGAAATGAGCAGTTTGAAGGGATTGAGTTAAAGCAACTCAGACTACTGTGACACTAGAAATTAATAAGCCTAAAGATATTATTTCTGTAATAATGGGGCCAATCAGATGTTTTTCTTGATGTATCAGATGTTATAATAGTGAGTGTATTAGCTGGAAAGCAGGTGCATCTGCCCAAGCCTCAGTGAGGTTCACAGGTAGCCACACTCTCAGGATCCTACCCAGAATAAGAATGATATGATTTGTAGGGGAACTCCTACTTATGCAATGAGTAAGAGTACATTTATAATACGTAAAATTAGTCTCATTTCCAATGACTTTTCTATGTAAGAACACACAAGGATTGTATGTATAGACAGTGAAGTGAGTTGTGTGGTTTTTTGAGAGCTCAATACTGGTATTACTTATGTTCATGTTAAAAATGTTATATGAAATGATAGTTTTAATTTCTGTAAAGATTTTTGTATCATTTAAAAAAATTTTAACTGTGGCGGGGTGGGCTAAACTCAGTATCATGTTATATTAATTGACTTTTTCTCTCTGTATATAGAGCTGAATGATTAATACCCTTATAAGAATGGTACCACTTTTAGGGAGCTTTATGTCACTTGGATTGATTATTGTATCATCCATCTAAGTGGCCATGTGTGACCCTATCATATACTTCTTGTCTGTGTATCAGTTGCACCTGGCTCTTCTCCCCTTTACAAGTGACCCAAGGTTATGTTCATTAGTGTTGACCAGCGGGGTATACTATGCACAAAGGGGAAAGTTAGGTCTAGAATGATTAATTATAGAGCCAGAGATTTTAATAGAGCCTAGTCCCAGACATATCGTTTGAGAGATATGATGTATAAGCCAAAATTATGGGCTAATAGACAATGAAATGAATTTAGACTCTTGTGTGCAACTCACAATGGAGGATCATGAAAATGTGAAGTATATTCAAGAGTAATATTTTTATTTTTAAAATCTGAAATGGTAAAAGGCCCATGACTGATCGTGATATATTTGGAGGGGGTAATTGAGTCACATAATAGGTCAAAGCAAGGGGGGTTAGGTACATATCCCCAATAGATGGTCCCCTCAGTGGGTGTAATATATACAGTGCAAGCTATGATGACTATCATAGCACTGAAAAGATTATCAGGAGTAATCTTGAAGACATTATCAGAAGACCCTGTCCTGACACCAAGTGTGGTCTTCTTTACTTATCCCTATGTTATCAGGCTTGTTATTTGTGCATTGGTAAGGGGTTATTGTGTTGGAAATCATTCAGAGACATTTGGGAGAATGCTCAGACTGGAGGGAAAGGGGGAATCAGATTCTACCACAGGTCATGAGCTGGGTGGTTTTTCTTTATGGTCACATGTTCTGGGATGGCAGCCACATGGGGGGTCCATCTCTTCTTAAGATACAAGGATACCTTTGTCTTCACATTCTTCGTCTAGGGAATTGAGTCCCTCTCACTGACCTGTCTCAGCTGACTTCTTTAATACTTTTATTTTTCCTCTTGTGCCTTCTGATTTTTTCTGCTAATGTAACTCTGCAGCAGTAACATGTTCAGTTACCTGAATATTTTTAAAAATTTAAAGTATGTGTATCTAGTTTAAGCTGTGTTTATGGGTTCTTGGGGTGGACTTCCCCTTTCTGTTTTTTTAATTGATGTTTTAATGTGACATAGGTTTGTTTTATAATTGTCCCTGTGGATTGTAGGGTATCCTAGTGCTATGTTGAATTTTCCAGAGTTTAGGAAGGACAAGAAGCCCTTGCTTGTATGGGGAGGAACATCACCAGGTTTTTTGTTGTTTTTTTTAAAATTTCTAAAGCAGTGAAAGCAGTGAGACAATATTGTTGTACATGGCCTGTAGTTTCTCCCATATGGCAGGTAGCATGAATTATATGTGAGAAGGTATCAATACTAAGATGTGCATATTGAAGATGGCCAAAACTTAGAATATATGTCATGTTTATCTGCCAGAAAGCATTAGCTTTGAGTCTGTGAGGTTTATATCCCTCTCTTGAAACCAGATGAGGAATCTGTTGACAGGTAGGACATGACAGAACATTTTTTGAGCCTGGGATCTGGATAACTGAAATTCATGAGTGAGACCTTGTGAATTTTGATGAAAACAATAGTGGGAGTCTAAGGCAGACTGGAATTTAGATGTATAACTTATAAGGAAATCTGTAGCTTTGTTATCCTCAATCACAGGTCCCACCCAGTAGGCTGGAATGAGAGTAAACATGAGTAATGAAAAAGGGTGTGGAATGACAGCAAATAGCCTTTTGTAGGTGGAGGTAGAGGTTGAGCAGGGGTAGGTTGGTCCACCATATATTTCATATTTGTATTTTCTAGATGTTGGGCCACATGGACCACATAGGCCGAATCACAAACAATGTTTATGGGTTTATCCCAAGTATGTTAAACAACACAGATGACAGCTATCAATTTTAAGCATTAGGCAGACAAGCCAGGAGTAGGGATGTATTCCTGTTCTGGAACACTCTAAACAGCTGTCCAGTTTTTGAGAAGCCATCAGTGAAACATATCACAGCACTTGGCAAAGGTGTAATAGAAGTATAATTAGGAAAGATATAAGGAAGCTGAGCACAGAAATGTAATATTTTGTCATAAGGGTAATGATTATCATTAACTCTCAAATAATCTGTAAAAGCAATTTGTCAACAGGTGGCTTGTAGTAATAATAATAACAATAATAAATGTTGATATTAGACAAAAACAAAAAGGAGAATAACTGGATCAGGACCATGGCCAAATAACTGCAGGAAGCAGGATTGGCCTTACAGTTTGCTCTGTGTAGGTTTATAGGGATTTGACAGATTGATTTGGAAGATAAAGCCACTATAGGGGCTGTAAGGAATTTTTTGTATGTTGACCAAAAAGGCCTATGGGAGAATGAGGAGTTGGTAACATTTGAAACAGGAAAGGAATATTGAGGCTGACCTGAAAAACTTGATGTTTTGTTAGAGCTCATTTTATCGGTTGTATTTCAGTAAGAGCATTTGGGGGAGAATGTTCAAGAAGAAGATAAATCTGGATTCCCTTGGAATATAATGTTTTAAGTTGATATGTAGCAATTTTTAACTTAGGCTAAATGTAATTAATATCTCCCAATAATTTTTGAAATCATTTAAGGTATCTTTTTGGATGGTGTTTGTGGACTAATCTTTTTTTTTTTTTTTTGACACTATACTGTCTAAGTATTGATAAGGAGCAATGGTCTTTTTTTGCTTAAATTCTTTTATTGGAATATTTTAGGTATACAATATGTTTACATATATCATTGGGTGCTTGTACCTGTACATGATGTATCTTGGTTCTTATTTTTTCCCGTTCCCTGTGCTCCCTTCACCTCTTCCACCCTTTCCTATTTACATAGACTTTGTTTCCATTTTTTCCTTTTCTAATAATTTTTCCTTTCCCTTCTTTCCTTTCCCCATCCTCTCCCACTTCCCCTACCCTTTTTGACCTTTTCTTCCTATTTCAAATTATTAATTATTCATTTTAATTCAACCCTGCAGGAATGGTCTGTATTTTGTCTGGAGTGAGATGAAGCCTCCAAGATTTTAAGCATTTTTGGAGTCCCCAAGCAATGATACTAATTTTTCTTTATCTGAGGTGTACAGAAGTATATAATTTATATCATGAATGATATAAGCATGAGGGTATTTCTTTTTCATGGGAGTAAAGCTTGTCCAACAAAATATTGACATAAAGTGGAACTATTCATCATTCCCTGGGGTAGCACCTTCTATTGATATCTGGTCATGGGCTCCTGAAAATTAATGTTAGGAACAGAAAAGGCAAAATGGGCCTTAGCCAAATGGAATAGTGATAAAAAGGATCTCTTTAGATCAATAACTATTAAGGGCCACTCATAGGGCACAGCAGTGGGAGAAGAAAGGCCAGGTTGGAGTGTCCCCAGAGGCACTAGGTAAGCGTTGCCACACACAGATCTTGTAATAATCTCTATTTTTCTGATATTTTAGGAATTACAGAAACAGGAGTGTTTTAAGGGCTGGTTGAGCACCCAGTATGTGCTAAGCAAAGTCGTTCTTGGACTAATTCATGTAAATGTTGGAACTTTTCCCTGATAGGGACCACTGATCCACCCATATAGGGGTGTCTGTGTGACACTGTAAGGAAGATTAATACTCATGGGGGAAGAAGCAGCAATGGCCCCAACTAAAAATGGTTCTGATAGCCAATTCTAGTCCTGTATAATTTTGGGGTAATCATCAAGGGCTCAGGAATCCCCGGATGATTTTTTCCTAGCCCTTCTCTTGATCAGTAGCCCATCTGTCTCACGATATGCTCTGCAGGCATGAGGAGTTCATTGGATAACTAATATTCTAATCTTTTAGTACATCCTAAGCCCATAAATTAACTGCAATACGTGCCATATATGGTTGGAACATCCTGATTTTTCCTTCAGGTCCTGTATAGGGTATAGGAAAAGTACTCTGCAACACTTGTTGGGGGAATCTTAGTCTCACCAAAGAAGTAACAGTTAGTTTAGTAGGCCACAATAAAGGCCACTGAGCAGATGCAATTAAAGAAACATCCGCTCCAGTGTCTATCATTCCTTGAAATATTTTCTGTTAATGTTAATTTTGTACATAAGTTTATTATCTGTGATCTCTTGAGTAAAATAAACTTTTTGATGTGAAGAACTCTTAAATATTTGTTCTCAATTTCCCTGATGACTCAAAATATGGGGGAGGAAAGCAGTTAACAATAACAAAAGTTGGGCTACATAATCTCTCAGTTCAAACACCCGAACATCTATGAATTGTGCCAGAATTTGAATTTTATCAGTATAGTATGAGTTAATCACCCTGGATCACTGTTATCCCTTGTAAACAGAGCCTGTTCTTTTTAAATGCTAATCCCATTGTCCCTTTGGGGAGAGGCCCCTATTTTTTTGTGGGAGGGGTTATGGTGACTCCTTTTTTTGGCAGGACCAGAAGATTATTTCCTAATATGTCCAGTTTGCCTGCAATTGAAACACTGTGCCGAAGATTTTTTTTCATGTTTTGTGAGACTTAAGATGGCTTTAGCCAACAGAGAACTCATAGCTTTTTGTAGTCACATCTTGACACTCTTTAAGGTAATTATTTAAGTTTTTTTGTTGCTTTAATTGTGCCTAACACTTGTTTATAATCTTTATTGGCATTTTAAAAAGGCAGGTATAAAACAATAATTTTTGTAGTGTGAGCTTAAGGAATCTGTCTCTGTACAGATTTTTGAAGCCTTGTTAAAAATTGTGTATATATTTTTCAGGAGCCCTGTAAAATATGGAGAAAAGATTGAACCTGAGTATCTTTTTCTGGTATGTTGGCCCAAGCCCTCTTTATCATTAAAGCTATTTGTTGATAGGCTTTATCAGGATAGATTAACTGTTATTCTAAATTAGAATAGGGGCCTGTTCCCAAAAGCATGTCTTCATTAATTCTAGGCCATCTGGCAGATGGATTCTGATCAGCCTGTTTATTAGCCAATTTTTGTAAACTTACATGAAAATTGAGTTATTGCCCTGTTGATAACAAGAGCAAGCTAAATGTATAACATTTAAAGGGGCTAGTGCTGGGGATTTAGTTCATTGGTTCCAGGGCCTGCCTCGCAAGCGCAAGGTCCCGAGTTCGATCCCCAGTACAAAAATAAATCAAAATGGCTGTTCTTTTAGGGCTGGGGATTTAGCTCAGTGGTTCCGCCACCTGCCTTGCAAGCCCAAGGACCCAAGTTTGATCCCTGGTACCAAAAAGAAAATAAAAATAAAAAAATAAAGGGGCCATATGCAGGGTGACTAAGATAGATTCTGAAAGGCCCAATATGAAAGGACCCTGGACTCTATTATTTGTTACACTTCCTTTTAATTCTTGTAAGAGTTTATATTCTATAGGATTATGTTCATGGATCAGCTGTTGGGAATTATTAGAGTTGGGGTGTATCATGATAGGAAAAGCACAGCACCGTGATGGGACCCTTCTTAGAGCAGCTTGTTGCACTGATTGTTGATAAGGAGAAGTGAATGCTCTCTTTTACCTGTAGAGAGATCTGAGCATGGCGAGGGCCAAGAGTCCTCTTTGGACAGTATTTGGGGAGGGGGAAGGATTTTAGGCAGCACTGGTACACAAAGGTTCCTGGACAGTGCACACCAGTCCCTGTGATGAAAAGGCCTCAGGAGAAATAGTAGCTCCTTGTGAAGGGGCTTGCTTTGTTGTGCCCAGATTGCGAAGTCCCAAAGACCACCAGGAGGCCGTTTCCGATGTAATAATCTCAATTATTAGTATCTAATGTCCCCATTTGGGGAAACCAAGGGTTGTATTTAATGATTTCTTGTAACATTTTTGACAAAGATTGCATTTTGACAAAGCTGTACTCTTGTCTGCTTTAAGAGGATTTTTAGTAACTGCACATAGCATTGTTCTTCAACAGATAAATTCTGCCCCATAATCCTGGTTTGAAGATCTTCTGTAGTTACTTACTTTTACCATTGCTGGTGGTCCTTTGGATTTCTCTGCATGGGATTCCCCATCCTCTGTTGCTTTCTGCACTCTGCTGGGGCCTCCCCTCTTCAAATCCCTGTTCAGACACCAATTGCAGGAGCTAGTCAGTAAACTGACCTAGGGAGCCTGAATGTAGAATAAAGACACAAAGACAAATTTCTAAGCAAGGGTGACCAAGGGATCTTATCTCAGGAGGAGAAAGGCACAAGGAGTCTGGAAAGTCCTGTTTTATTGGTAGAACAAGGCAATGTAACAAATGTGCAATTTAAGAAACAAAGAACTGTAGATGATTAACAAGGAACATAACAAACGCACACCTGGATATGTAATTTTCTTTGTTTAGCCTTGGGCTGATGTTTTTCTGCCCTTAGGGTATTGTGAATAGCACCATCCTTGCATCCAAACAAGGGAAGGGGAAGCCTTTTATTCCTTCTCCTGTCCCCAGGAGAGGTTAACAAGGCTTCTGTATCTGCTGCCAGTCAGATACCCTAGTCTCACACAAGAATCCTATTCTAACCATTTCATACACCTTTACTCAGTAGACACTCAAAACAGCTAAAAAAGAAAGTCATATTATTATTATTTTCAAGTTTGGAAACTGGTCTGAAGGTGTCGTGTATTCAAGGTCAAATAGTAAGTGGTAGAACTGAGACTCAAGATATGGTCTCCAATTTTATGCTCATATATGCCTATATATGTATATATATGTATATATGTGTGTAGATATATGCACATCTTTTCATACTGATTACTCAGAATACTGGGTTTTATTGTGGCATTTTTATGTATTTATATGAAAATTTTCATTAGGTCATATTGTTGGGTAAACTTGGTCAAAAATGACCCCTAGACACTAGAAATCAAGCTCAGACTGTGCAATTCAACTTTTTTTTTTAATCTTTCATGCTAAATTTTTATTTTTCTTTTATTTTTTTATTTTTTTAATCTTAATTCAACTTTGTTACCATGTGTGTGAAGATGTAACAGACCCTCAAGTAAATAAGGTTTCAGACCAAGTGGAGTATTCATAACTAAGTTGTATATAAAAAGAGCACAGAGCAAACTATAGTGAACACCAAATAATAAAAATAGAGTCTTGAGGATATAGAGTAGGATCACAGAGCCCTATGGGCGATGGAGAGAAATATTCAGACATCTATTGACATCCACAAAATATTCAAGGAACCCACCACAAAATAAAATCTTACCAATATGAAGAGGATATATGTTGAGATGAAAAAAATACTATATTATGTGGGGAATGAAGGACTGAAAAGAAACTAATGATATGACAACAGAATATAAATATCAAGGAAATATAAAAGATGAATAAACAATATAGAAAATTGAATGTGTGCTTTAGAGGTAACATTTATTGGAGAATAGGGCTGGGGACATATGTAGCTAAGTGGTAGAGCACTTGGCTACTATGAATTAAATCTTCAGGATCTCTTTCTCTCTCAGAGTTTGCTGAAGAATCCACAAAAATATTATAAGAACCTGGTGTATATAGGCTGATATGTATACTGAGAATTACATATTTTCCTGTAGAAAGTGAAAATTTGTTACAGAAGCTATCATCAAAATACATAACTGAAGAAAACTTTGGCGAAATGAATAAGTTTCAAATATGTAGATGAAAAGCCTCACTGAAGCTTAAATAAAAACTGTTAAGAGATACCCTTTCCAAGGTATGTCCTAATGGAAAAAGTCATAAATAAATAAAAGCATAAAAGTGTTACAATTAACACACAGTGAAAATGATTATCATATCACATATATTAAATATACACATAATTGTATCAGTCACTGCTCACTGAATATACTGTATTTTAAAATTTTCACAGCTGGGCGTGATGGTGCATACCTGTAATCTCAGCACCCAGGAGGCTGAGGCAGGAGGATTGATGCAGGTTCAAGGCCAGCCTAGTCAACATAGTGAGTTTAAGGCCAGTCTGAACTACATAGTGAGACCCTATCTCAAAAATTTTTTTCCTATTTACCAAATATATATTTTAAAAAATAATTACTAAATCAATGAATCCCTCAGTTTGCCTTAATTTAAGCAGCAATATAATAAGCATTTGTTTACTAATATTCTGGCATCCAGTCATTATTTTTTCCTTAAAATAAACTGAAATTGAGAGTTTATATATTTTACATATTCTTAAGGACTATGAATTTAACCTTGAATACATTTAAAGTGGATAGTTTGATAATGTGATTGCTTTATCATCTAGTCTTTATGTAGAAAAATATATATGAATAAAATAAGTCAAAATATAACTATTATTTTTTATTACTGTTGTATTATTTAAGGACAAGAAATTTTCAAACAAAGCTGGAGGAAAAGTTATTATATTTGTCCTAATTTTATTTCTTCTGTAATAATCAGTATAGTCAATTTCTATATATTTCACTATATTGATTGACTTCATAATTTTTTCAATACTCTTGTAAGCGCATCATAAATGCTCCATATATCTTTTCCATAAATCATTTAAACAAATATATATATATATGTATTAATATGCATTATGTATTCAGGAAATTTTTCTAATACACCTTGTATAAATCTTAAAAACATTAAAAAATCTGATATATAGCTACTGTCTTGGTTGCTATTGATAAAAATGTTGTTAGTATATGTTGAACAGACATTTCTCAGACAAAGAAGTAAAAGCAGCAAGGAAACATGTGAAAAAATGTTAAACATCACCGATCATTTGAGGGAGGCAGATGAAAACAACACTGAGATTTCACCTCACCCACAAAAGAAGGGCTGCTATCAAGAAATCAACCAATAACAAATGCTGGCAGGGTTGTGAGGAGAAAGGAACACTTCTCCATTGTTGGTGGGAGTGCAGACTGGTGCAACCAATCTGGAAATCAATATGGAGATACCTCAAAAAATTAGGATTAGAGGTCCTAATTGAGCCAGCTATTCCTCTGCTGGGTATCTTCTCAAAATTAAAAGAATCATATCATAGTGATACATGTGCACCCATGTTTATAGTGGCACAGTTTGTAGTAGCTAAAGCTTGCAAATAGCCCAACTGCCCATCAACTGGAGACTGGATAAAAAAAGTGTTTTTTTTGTTTTGTTTTGTTTTGTTTTGTTTTTAATAAAATGGAGTATTCCTCAGCCATAAAGAACAAGAAATTAGAGACATTTATAGCTAAATGGATGCACATAGAGGCCATACTCTTAAGTGAAAAAATAAGACATACATGTGTAAATATCAAATAGTCTCTCTGGTGTGAGAAACTGAAAGTGTAAATAAGGATCAAAATCTATAATTGATAATGTGAAATAGGAAGAAATAGTCTACAGGGCTAGGGGATGTGGGAGGGGTGGGGGAAAGGAAAAAGGGAAAGGAAAAAATGGAAACAAAGTCTTTGTAAATAGGGAGGGGTGGAGGTGTTGAAGTGAGGGGAGGGAATGGGGATAAAATAAGAACAAAGATACATCATTTAAATGTACAAGTTCCCAATCATGTATGTAACTGTATTGTACACCTACAATGTACCAATAAACTTAATGAAAAAAATTTACTTGGAAGTGCAAAATTCATTTTAATGCTTTGTTTCCAGAATAGAAAATTTAACAGGTAAAGCAATCAGCAGTTTTGCTAATTTGTAATTCAAATACATTACATATGCACTTTTTCACATAACTTCATAGTATATTTTGAAAGATATGTTAAACCATACATACTATGTCACTCCAGAAGGCAGAAATATAATCAGGAATATTAAAAATATAAAACAAAATACACTGGCTCATGGTAGAAAAAATATCAATTTCATTGTCATTTCTACCATTGAACACATGTGACTTTTTGATCTCTGACTTCCTCTAACATTTTCTCAGACCTTTCTAAAAATTAATTTCCCTGAAATTTACATTGCTTTTCATGCTCAAAAATTTTAATAACTTCTCAATAACCAGCAAACACCTGAGCATGGCATTCTAGGTTCTCTTTGAGTGCAGTCTACGTGCCTTATCTTAGCCCTTCAGCATTATCATTCTTAAAACTGACACATTTTTATTATCCACAGTTTAAGATTTTGTTCGGTTTATTTTTCTTCAATTTATTATCTTATGAAGTTTTGCATCTCATGTCTAATCCTTTTAACTTCTTTTACCTTTAACATTGAAAAAATAACATAATGTAGAAGGGTTGGTTAAAACCAAGCTAGTTTGGATTCCAAATCTACCACTAACTCACTTTATAGATATGGGGCAAAGTTTGACTTGCTGCTCCTTGATATTTTCATGAGTAACATATATATGATGGCAGTCCCTACCTCCCTGAGTTCTTATACCCTTAAGTGGACAATGTCTAACCCAAGAAAACACTCAGAAAATGTTAAATTTTGTAACTTTGTTTAGAAAATGTTTTTACAAAACTTAGTTCTAATTTGCATTATGCTCATGTGAACTTAAACGTTATTTTTGTTCTCTTCTAAATTATGAACTAGTGATATCACCATGACTTATTTTTTTGTTTATTATTTTAGTGCTTAATGCACTATTTTGCTCATAGAAAATTTAAATTGATACTAATTATTTAAAATAATAGCTGGATCTATTATTCTTGTCTAATAAAGAAAAGTTGGCCTCATAAAGCTTACTTCCATTAAAAGTGTTCCAAAACGAGTTGATGAATTTACAAGAGAAATAATGCATACAGTTAACAAAGTTATAGGAAGATGGGAAGAGATGAAGTCTCAGACTTATTCTAATCATAAGATGCTCAGATAAATAAAAACATCTAACTGCAACAAAACAGTAGAAACTCTTTTTAACAGCTTCAGAGAACCTTGTGGTATTTTAGATCAGATAAGCGAGTAATGTGGAAATAGAAGTCCTGATTTTATATTGTTTTAGGCATTGCATGAAGAAAATACAATTTTAAATATGATACTTTGTTAATACTCTAATGCCCTCTAAAAACCACTTTACCTGGAAATGATTACTTTGACATTTCCATTGAAGTAAATATGTGACTTTGAAACTATTTTTTGTACTTTTTATTTATCAATTGAAAAGTATACAAATACTTTTAAAAATATAAGAAATATAAGGTAAGCATTAAAACATAGATTAATAGAAAATTATGCAAACTGATACACTAGTTTAGCACTGACTCAGCAAAACATGCTGAAACTATTAATTTGATGGTATTTAATTTGTATTTCAAAGTAAGCAAAGATTATAGTGATCATATGATGATATAAAAGACAGTTCTTTAACAAGAATAATACTTCTTAATATATGCTTTGCTAAACAAAATTTCCAACTTTGTGACTTTGAGAGGACTGTGTACTCTTGAGTTTTTGCACAAAGTATAATGGTCCACTTGAGAGTATGTTGCTGATTTTAAATGTTCCATTCCAGACTTTCCTACCTTTTTTAGTTGTCAGTTATGGGGAGATGTTTTGAAATTTTCAGTAATATTTGTCGATGTATGATTTTCACTTTAAATTAGTGAAACTATCTCTTAACCCCTCAGGATCTGTTCTAACATCCATAAAATTTCAGTTTAGACCAAGAAGTGTAAGAACCCAAAGCTTATAAGATCTTTAAGGAAACTCTATCTTCTTTAATATACAGAATGTTAAATAGACAAACTGTTGTATATTTTTAAGAATAGTACATGTTGAGAAGCACATACATATTCATCAAAGATGTGGCCAAATTCCTTAAAGTAAATTCTGATATGTTTTTCTCATCAACCTAAATTAAACTGCAGTTGTAGCCCAAACAGACTTATATGTCCGTGGGCTTCTGTCAAAATGCAGTTGGAGTTCTCTGCAGCTGTCCGTGATGCTCAAAAGAGACAAGTGAATACTGTTTTCAAATTAGAAGAGTATCAAACGGCATCTTGAAAGCTGCATGAACAAATTACATTTGCACTAGAAGAGCATCTTTAACAAATGAACATAGACAAAGGCTCAGGCATAAACTACTAAATTTTCACAAGTTCAAAAATTTTTAAAGTTGACATTTTAATTTAATAACATATGCATTAACTTCAGCATTATTAGACAGGTTTATTAAGAAATAACTAGAAATTAGATTAGTAAAAAGATTTCTAAATGTGAATTCAGAATATCTGGAATTTTAGTTTCATTTCTTCCATTAACAATCTATAACACTGTATGTAATCTTTTTTATCTTGATTCCTTTAGAATTAAATTAAGATTAAAGATTACAGCCAAGTACTTTCTAAAGTTTATTCTATGATTACTTGAGTATTCCATTTAGTGTTAAATATATAATCTCCTTCCTATTTTATTTTTCTTTTTGCATGGTATACATTGCCAAACTGTGTATAATAATTACTTCCATATATTGTAATTTAGTTGGGGACAATTTGACATTATTAATGGAACAATTTGGTAAATATTGACAATGTCAATGTTTTAGAAAAACAGAATTAAAAACTGAATCAGTTGCAACATTTGAGTGTTCACTACAGATGTCAAGTAGGAGCAGTGCAGGTAGTATTTACTTCACTACTAGAGTCAGAGAAACAAATTAAGCATTTTTGTGTTTATCACAAGGGTATCTGAGCTGTATTCTCACCTCCAGTATTTAAATGAGTACTCGGCAGCACCAGCAATTGTTCATAGCAAGAATATGGGAACTAGCAGCAACAATTTAGCAGGTAGGCACTATTACAAAGAAGCGCATAACTGACACTTAAAATTCAAATAAACAGGCACATGAGCTATATCTTTCCCAGAAAAAAGCTGTTAGGTGGTCTGTCACACCTTATACTACTTCTAACAGTTATGTTTAGAAAAAAAGATGAAGAAATGAGGTGGCAGTTGGTCAGAAGAAGCAGCAGAAATAATTTGTGTTTTACTTGGAATGACGCGTGAACAGGCAGCAAAGTTGGGATCTGAGCCTGTGGTGCAGGTGCTAATTATTCTTTCAGTGGCACCAACAGAGGTCAGGGATTACAGCTTAATTTATAGCCTAACTTGGCTAGTACTGACCAGGCATAAGTAATTCCAGATGCCAAATGCAAGGGAGGGGGGACTTCAGGGCCTCAGAAATAAAGAGCTGTGATAAACTTTTAGATGAAAATTGTTGCACCTCTGTCCTATTACTCTTTCTGCTAAGTAAGGATTATTCTGAGCTAGAATGCGGATTTATGCTGGCATTAACTTTAAAACTTATACTGAATTTCAGCATAGCTTGACCGAATGTATTTGTCCCCTTGTCACCCACACTCCACCCATGTATTTCAACAACTGCCTATGTCATTCAGTGACAATCATGTCTCATAATGAAGGAAATATTTCCAAGAAACCAGGCAATTCTAATTTGCACTCTTCTAAGACAATAAAAATAAAAAATAAAATACAATAACATTTTAGGACTACCTTTCCTATATTGCACACTTGTCCAATCCAGACTTATACCTCAAGCTTTGTCCTTAACATCTTATATTCTGTGAAGTCAGAATGAGCCTTCTCTCTCGCTCTCTATCTCAAAATTAAACACATTCATATGAAACTATGATTTTTGTTCATTTCTTAGTTTTGCTGTAGACTACTAAATACTTTATAGTAAGGAATTTATTTCATTTGTAAGTGTTGAATTAATGGATAAGTATATAGATTATTGGGTTGGTGGGTGGAAAATATGCATGATCCTGCTCTTAAGACAACCAAGGATAACAGCTGCAGGTTTGTGGGTTGAAAAAGTAGCATAACAATGCAAGTTATAGGTAAGTCTATTTTGAAGCCAAGAAAAGTATAAGAGGATATTTATAAGATTACATGGGAATTTTTATGAAAACATTGACATTTGAGTCTTACTCTAATACTGTGGTTTCCTGAAGTGGACGTTGAACCAACAGTATTAGAAAGACCTGAGTGTTTGGTAAAAATACAAATATTTGAGGCCAATTATTGAGAAACTCAGGGACTCTGTCCTGGAAACCTGTGTTTTCTTAAGTCTTCCAGATGATGCTAATGCTGATAAAGTTTGAGAACAATTATTAAATTCTTTTAAATTAATCTGATGCATAAGCTAAACATTTATATTTTCCCTGAAGCTCTTTAGATGATTATGATATGCAGCCAAAATTGAGAACCATAAACATAGTAGAATAAAAAGGAATAAATGTCATATAGTGTGTGTGTACACATATATATTTAAACTACAAAGAAAAGAATGGAGAAAAATAAAATGAAGATAAACAGGGTACACAAAACTTGTAAAATGTTAGCTAAGTCTTTATTTGTTTTGACTGGACTGAGAAGAGAAACACATTATGATAGAAATTATTTTCCAGTCTTTCCTTTTGGGTGATTTTATCTACAAATTTAGCACCAGTTCTGTATACTATGTCATTCTACCTCATTAAAGGGCCAAACTATAGGACTATTTCCATTAATAATATTTATTTATACGTGCATAGGTGTAACAAAGCATCACACTCAATTTAAATTTCTAAACTTTCAATCCTTTGAAAAGCATCAGTATACTAATTTTTAACAGATATGTAAATTGAAAGTCAGAGGACTTAATTAACTGTCTTGGAGTCATACAACAAGGAAGTCACATAGCTGGGATGGAAACTTAGATTTTTTTTCACTGTACCAACCTGTTTCTTGAAATCATAACACTTGAGATATTAATATCATTAAGTATAAATCATACAAAATGTTCTAAAGATCATAACTAAAGTCCAGTACAAGAATTTTGGTTTGGATACCTTATTATTTATTTATTTACTTATTGCTGAGATATAAGCAAGAGGAAGTGATACTTATTAATGGCTAATACTGGCTGAATAACATCTATTAATGCACTTATCTTTCAAAAGTTCTGAATGTTAAGTATTATAGTACTTACAAGTAAGGAATTTCTGGTTGAAAATGGTAAGAATGATGACAAAGTCCACCCAGATAGGTAGCACTAGGATTTGGATGAAAATCCAAACTAAGTTAGTTCTCTCTGATCACAAAACAATTAGACTCCATTCATTCTTATTACAAGTGGATTTCCTTTCTTAAATGCAAGCGAGTGATTCCTGAATTTTACTAAATATAAAATGAATGAAAAATGGTTGGATGAAACAAGTTTTGAGTGAAAATAGCATGAAATAGTAGAAAATTATGAATATAAATTTAAAGGTACATATTTAAATTTTTTTAAATTGCAAACTTTTCCAAAAGAAAAGGCATTGTATCTGGCTGTTGCATTGTTCTTTCAACCTCAAAAGAATTAGAGGTAGGGAGGGGAAGGGGAAAGGAAAAGAAGGAAAGAAAAACTATGAGAAAAGAAAAAAAAATGGAAATGAAATCTATGTAAATAGGGAAGGGTGGAGGGGGTGAAGGGCGCACAGGTAATGGGGAAAAAAATAAGAACCAAGATACATCATGTACAGGTACAAACACCCAATGATAAATGTAAATGAATTGTATACCTAAAATGCACCAATGAAAGAACTAAAAAAAAAAAAAAAGAATTAGAAGGTAGAGAGTCTAAAGAAGACTGATGAAAAGTATTTATTGTAGAGCAAAAGCAAACAGTTCCCAGGCAATTGAACCTGGAAGTGTTGTCAAAGGGACTCTTTGTCTAGGGATTTTTACACAGAAAAATGACTAGTCTCAGCCAAGTTGAGATCAATGTATGGGGTTACAAGCAGGAAAATTTGGCTTAGAAGGAGGCCTATAGAAACTTGGAGTACGTAGCAAGGGTACTTTTTTAGCACCATTAATTGTAACTTTAAACAGAGCAAAGATAGTTCAAAGAGACATAATTATCTTATTTTGGGGCAAGAAAATCCCACATATCTAATGAGGCTCTTGCTTGTTCAGCCTCCGGTTCCCTGGCCTTGGGTATCATGTCCTTCATGAATCTCTTCTGGCTGCCTGTCCTGTCTGTGACAGTCTTTGCCAGAACACTCTTCACACTGTCCTCTTCTTATGAGCCAGCGTCACTCTGAGAAATCCTTTCATCTTCCCAAAGGTTCCTGCTCATCCTCAACATCATGTTGTACAGCACCTGATTGTTTTATATTATTGTTGGATGCCTCTCGTTAGGTTAGGAAACCTAACCTTACCTAACCAAACCTTAGGAAATGGAATTTAAGTCCAGCCATTCCTGCAGAGAGCTCCTGGTTCACTTGTCCCAAGTCTCTCATTATGGCCCTGCTTAATTCCCAATCTACTGGCAGAGGAAGGGAATGGGTCTTTTGCTATTTCCCTGTTTCAAAAGGAACTCTAAACAAATTCAATGCAAATGTGCAGTAGAGTTGGAAAACTAAATTCAGTGCCGAGTGGCTAAAATGACAGAAAATATTATGACACAGAGAATCATTGAAGAATTCATAAAAGAGTCATGTTGGAAAACTCAGGTGTCTCAGCTAGAGGGGCAAGATTGTGTAAACTAAAAGGCAAAGTAGAAATGCATGACAAGATCTAATAAGCAAGTACCACACTACTTGCAGAAAAAATGAAGATTTTGGAGATGTCCCAAAGATTGAAAGAAAAAATTGAAAGGAGATTTGGGTCCAAATATTTAAAGTGTGGAAATTCTTGTGTACTATTAAGTGATTTTGCACAAAAGAGTGATTTAAAGACTGTTATGGAGAATGGCCTGGGCCTTCTGGGAGCAAAGGTAGGTGAAAAGCATTGGTTTTGTGGAGGGGTAATGAGTCCTTAGAATGGATATACATTACTATGAAAGGGAAATTGATTTTCATGTTTTGATAAAATAGTGCCTTAGTCCATTTGGATAGCTATAATAAAATTCTATAAACAGCTATAATAAAAATTCTATAATGCTTAGGAATATTTATTTTTCTTAGTAGGAAGACTTAGTAGGACACTGGGAAGCTCAGTGTCAAGGTGCTGGCAGGTTCTGTATTTTTTGAGGGTCCGTTTCCTGCTCCATAGATGGCTGCTTCTGATTGTGTTCTCACAAGGTGGAAGGGACAAATAAACTTCAACTTACATGGACCAGGGCACTTCTTTTTACAAGAGCAACAATCCCATTCATGAGAGCTCTGTGCCCTTTAGTTCTAGTGAGCCCCTAAAGCCTGCAACTCTTTTTCTTTATTAAGTTTATTGGTACATTTTAGGTATATAATACAGTTACATTCATCTTTGGGATCTCGTACCTTTACATAATGTATCTTGGTTCTCATTTTTTCCCCATTCCCCTGCCCTCCTTTCAACCCCTCCACCATTCCCCAATTACAAAGACTTTGTTTCCATTTTTTTCCTTTTCTCATATTTTTTCCTTTCCCTTTTTTCCTTTCCCCTACCCCTCCCACTTCCCCTACTCCTTTAAACCTTTTCTTCTGATTACACACTAACAATTATACAATTTGATCCTTATGTACACTTTTAGTTTTTCACACTAGAGAAACTATTTGGTATTTACATATGTGAGTCCTATTTATTTCACTTAAGAGTATGGCCTCAATGTGCACTCACTTAGCTATAAATGTTTCTAGTTTCTCATTCTTTTTGGCTGAATAGTACTCCATTTAATAAACAACCATATCTTTTTTATCCAGTCTCCAGTTGATGGGCAATTGGATTGTTTCCAAGTTTTAGCTAGTACAAACTGTGCCTGCAACTCTTAATACCATCACATCAGGAGAAGTCTCAACTTACACATTCCAAGGGAACAGAATCATTCAGACATACAGTAGAGTACATGATATTTATTTCTTATTGTGTTTTCTTATTTTTATTTGTCACTATATAGTGGAGAATGAGCGGACAAAGCTATAATCTTAATAAGTATACTAATGTCAAGTAAAGAAGGAAGCCACTGGTAAGAAAATAGAAAGGATAGGATAAACCAGAGGAACAATTTCAAATTGGAATAATACTGTATCATTTTTCCAAATTTCAATTCTCTAGGTAAATCAATACTTTTCACAATATTTCCATATCAGCTGCTTTTTAAACATTACTATTTTCACTTTCTTTAACATTTAAAACTAAACTTTATATCATTATGAAGAGAATGACTTTAATTTTCTAATACAAATTAAAATCGATATACAAGTGGGTTGACACAAGAATCGAAATGATTAAAAATATTACAAAATTTCCAGGTATAAATTCTTTTTTAAGTGGGAAAAGGATAGAGGAACGCAGCAGTGCCTGCAGGTGGAAGGAGATACTTGCTTACTCTCAGGTGTCTCACTTTGATGTCATCTGAGCCAGCTGAGGATTTCATCAAGCTTGCAAGAAGTTTTTTTTGATAATCTGATAATGGAATTTCTACCTTTTATTTATCTTCCAATTGCTTTGGGCACTCTGGAATTCCATCTCTTGAACATTACACTTGAGCAAGTCAGTGGTTACAACATCAGTAATGCTAAAGGATTGCCGCTTAAAGATAACATATGTACATTTACTGTTCCTTTACTAATCCCAGGCAGACTTCAGAACTGTCTGATTCTCTTCTTAAAATAACTTTTAAAATGCTTCTATGTATTATGAAGCCACACATATATCAAAACAAGTTTAGAAATTGATAAAATACCTAAACTTAGAAGAAAATCAATGCTAGGATTTTAAAGGAAAATTACAACATAGAAGAATTCTGCTTTAATTAGACCAGGTCAGTTTTAAAATAAAAAGTCAGCCTTAATGGAATATTCAGACTAATTTTACAAAGTTGGATTGAGTAGCTCTGAAAATACTTTTATTTTTCCTATTCATCCATGGCTTATAAAAACAACTCACTTCACCTAGTTATTTTACAATTACTTATCTTCAATTAAGAAGTTTAAATGAAATCTTCAGGGGTTGGCAATGATATTGTTTTTGAGTATGACTCTGATTATTTTTACTTTTCCATCATCCATACTGGAGGATACACAAAAATTAAAGTTTGCTTTCCATAAGACAGGACATGGTAACTACTTGTTATCATTGGATGCAATTGAATGAATACCTCATGCCTAGAACAAAACAAAATAAATCACTGCCTAGCGATCATGTTGGGGTATTGGTGAATTTCATCCAAATGTATGCAAATTATTAGGGAGTTTAACACATTTTTTCCAGAAATGAGGATATATAACTTTCTTCAAAACTGCAAATTGACTTGTGAATACATATACATGCCCAGATGCAGAATGAAACAGAGAGGGAAAAAAAGAGGAGGATGCTGGTTTGGATTGCTTTCTGTAAAACTGACTCATCAGAGTATGACAAATGACACAGTTTTTTCATCTCTGAAGTTAGATTGTGAATTTAGTTTGCAGTTGTTTATCACAGAGTAAGCTGATCTAAATCTTAGTTTATGTAAGTTTTTAAAGAGCATTTATTTTCCTTACTGAGGTAAATCTTACATTTTGCCTGGGTGGCACATCCCAGGACAGCACTGTGAAAAATGTATTTTAGTTGATGGTATCATGCCTAACCTGTTCTCTAAAGTTAATTAATTAAAATGAAACACTTATTATTCTGTCTTATTCACTCTTTTTCAGTTTTCTCAAGGGCACTTTTGGGTTACTAAGAACTGGCATTGGAATACTGGTATTAGATCATCAGAATATTGTCCTTTCAAAAATCTCAACAGGCCATGAATATTATCAAGTGCTCTTGAGTCAGTCATCTCATACAAATGAATTTGAGATTACTGCCACTACTTCTCCAATTAGTGCAGATAATCAAGAACTGATTGCAAATTTATGAGAAGAGAAAGCTTGTTTTTCTGTAGGACAGAGGCAAATAGTTTTTTTTTTTTAATTTTTAAGATTTCACTTCCCAGAGAACTGCTTGTACCTTTTCCAGGACTTTTTGTTTATGATGACTTAGTTCACCACCTCCACTTCAATTTGACCCTTGTCACCTCCACCTGTCATTGTTACTAACCTAAAACTCAAGCAAGAAATAGAACCAAAAGATGCACTGTAGAAAATGTATTGAACTGTAAATTTCTCCTATCATTTGATGGAGACCTCTCTTGCTGTGAAACTGACCTTCTTTTTTCCCATTAAAAATGCTGTAATAATGTTCCTTGAGGAACTTTCAAAACATTTAGTTGATAAGAATTAGGAGTTTGCTACAATGCTAAGTACAATAACTAATATTATATTGATTTTCATTATTGCATTTTATATTCCTAAAACACTAAATATTTAATATTTAAGAGTAGACAATAAAGGATCAAATTTATGTATATCATAATAATATCTTATGTTAAATTATATCCTTCTTCATTTAAACTCATAGGTAGTAACGATAAAAAAGCTCATTAAGCTGTATATTTGCAATAATCATTAAGTTGATTTATGTGCATCAAGTTTCTTTCTTTTCCCACAGCACTATAATGACACTATAGAGCATTGTAAAGACACTTGAGTTCTTACTCTACTTCTTGTAGGTCTTTGAAGCCTTCATATCATCAAAGTAAAATTGAGACTTGGAATAACTTTCAATAATCTCAGGATTTAACTCTACTGTAACTCACTAAGCCTGTGCTCACTACTCTACTCGTTTATATACCTTGTGCTCAGGCAAAGTCAAAGTCTGATACTATTTCCTATTAATGCCTGTACACTTCTTTCCATTCTATTTGAGCAGCTCTCTTGCTCATTGTCAAAGAGCAGCTCTCATTCTCTGTGCTGACTACTTTTATCTCCCTTGAATTTTATGCTTGTTAATTATTTGTGTTCACTGCACTTTTTTGGGAAAGTAGATTCTGATATATTTGTCATAGCTCATTGGTTGAATTCTGTACTCTGACGAAAGAGTTGTGTCCATTTTACTTTGTATTTTCAGTAGCCCTAATCACTTCAAATATTGCAATTACCAAAGAAATGTACTTTAAAAGATGGACTATATTATGCTTTGTGTTACCTGTATCAGTGGTGAATTATGGACAGTATTTATTTGTTCATTAACTGAATAAACTTATGAGGTACCCATTATATCCTAAGAATTATTCTCTGCCCAAATACCAATTCTCAATTTTATAACAAAAACTGAAATAATTAAGGCACAGAAAGGCAAAAGCGGCATCTCACCTATACCTGGAATCTAAAAATTTCAAGCTCACAGAAACAGATCATAATGTTGGTTACATGACCTAAGAGGTAGAATACGAAAAAAAGGCATAAAATTGTAGTTAATCACCATAGTTTGCAATAATGTGTATGTAAAAATTGCTGAAGAATAGATTTTAAAAATTGATAACATAAAAAGATAAGGAGGTGAAATGATTAATATGTTAACTAGCTTGATTCTATATTTTCTACAATGTGTACATTAAAATTCACATAAAACTTACTTGTAAATTGAAACTTTATTATTTATGTATTTTTCAGTACATGTTTGCTGTACCTAATGAGTACATTCATTATGGGGAGTTAGTACATGCAGAATCCATATAGATTTGGAATCTGGCCCTGATGCAGATTTTCTCAAGACATTCTGACTTACTCATATGCTCTTTTGTGTCTAGGAGTTTTACTGTGGTTACTTCCATTTTCTGGTATACCTCAATTTAAAAAACATGCACTTCTTATTACACAACCTGGAAAAATTGTGGTGTAAAAGATGGCTGTCTTCCAGAATTTTCTCCACACATTATCTTCTATCGTCGCAGGGAGACACTGTTGTCCAATGTCAGCCTACATGGTATTTGAATTCTCTATTCCTTTCTCTTTAACTGATGACCTTATTCTATAATGTAGTACTACTTCTTTGTGTTTCTGATTGCTATCCAGTGATACTCACAGTTTAATTTGTCTTTTCCTATAGGAAATTATTATATGTCATGCTGCTTATTTATGCAAACAACTGTCATTTTCTGAAAATATTACTAAAGGAGAAATACAATTTCAGAATTATAGTTTCGGCAGAGTTAAGAGTTACATCTCAATTACAAGTAGAACCAGATGTAACATGACTTTTGTTTCAATGCAAGGTCAGGCAGGTCTTATTTGTTCTGAAAGTCAAATGTTTTATTGGTCACTACATTTGTTAATACTTACAAGAATGACCAATATATGGTACAGGCTAAATATATATTTCCTGAGTCAATAAATTTGGTGTTCTGTGTATTTATTAAAGACCATCAAGAGCTTCTTAGTGGATGTCTTTACCTCTGCACATTACTGTGTGTGTATGATTTTGTATCCCAGTGTGCATGCTTATCATCACATTTATGACTGTAGGTATGTGCATACATATGCTTCTGTGTCAGTGTGGTTATGTGTGTGTGTGTGTGTGTGTGTGTGTGTGTGTGTTTGCATCTTGTTCAGCTATAACAGTGAAAACCCCAGCTCCTGTCTTGGCTTCTACACCTTCCTTTGAATACTGGTACACATTCTTGGCTCTATACATACATTTATCCTATTTGGGCCTTACTTTTTTTTAATCTTCAAAATGAGATTAGTTGAACTAAGTAATTTCTAAATTCTTTTTTATATCTAAATTCTGAGGTTCAATGAATTAGCTCATTTTTATTCTATTCCTCTATTATTTTTGTTATTGTTGGATGTGCTTCTTCTTTGCACAGGATACCTAAGAGCTATCTTATAAATACAGCCATAGTAGAAAACATAGACATTGATTTTAAAAATATCTGCTAAAAAATGTCAATGATGCATGAATATGGATATATTTTCAATGATTTCCTATTTTGCTTTCATAGCAGATCATTAACATATTGTTATTATTAGCCAGCTACTTAAATTAGGAAAAGCAGAACATGATGATAAAATGGTCTCATTAAAGAGGGGTTTGCCTTTATTCTGAATGCCAAGTGTATAGATCGAGGCTTAGAGAAGATGTGGAAACCTTGACAGTTGCAGTATCTATGTCTTTGCTCATGTCTGTACTTTTTTCCTAAATCACAGTACCTTGTATTGCTATTTCCTCACAAATTTATATAGCCTAATTAAGAGTTCCTAAAGAAATTAATCATGTCCATATCTTAAGTATGCTTCAGGATGCTTTTATGAATAAGTAACTATTAGAAATTATACTATAAACTATTTAATTTAGCTTTAATATTTTAATTCTTAAAATTTTAATTTTTAGCAATTTCATGTTAAGGGAGTTCAACTGAAGATAACCAAAAGCAAGGAATCACGTGCAATCTCACTGTTTAATTTTGACTTCATTTTTTACATTGTTTCTTGGCAAAAAACATGGAGAAGTAGTCCCTCTTCAGAAAAACTGTTGTTTACCTCCTGAATATGATATTGGGTTATAAGTCTTAGAAAATCCATTGTACAGTGTTTTAATAAACAGGAGATTACAGGTGTATATTCTTCAAACTGATTTTGTTACATTTGGGTATACAGCCAAAAGTGTAATTGCAGGATCATAATTATATTATTAACTAATATTATTTTCCATAATGGCTGTACTAACTTACAATTCTACCAACAGAAGCAGGAGTACCCTTTCTCAATAGCATTTGTTTTCTGTAGTCTTTTTTTATTTTTAGTACTGGATTCATACTCACAGCCTTATGCATGTCAGGCAACCACTCTACCACTGAGCTGTTTCTCTAGCCTAACAATAGCTGTATTTGTTCGGGGATAAGGAGATATCTCAGTGTGGGTTTTAATGGTGTTGTTGCTGAACAAAGTCATTCTTTTAATTGATATAATACAATTTGTGAAATTTTCTAAATCTTTAATTTTTAAAGGAAATGAAATTTTTAAAATTATTTTTCCAAATGTATAAATGCATATTAATTAGATAGAATAATGGATTTTGTTGTAATCATGCATGTTTATATCATAATCTTATCCAATCTACTCACCCATTACCTTCCACTGCTGTCTCTTCACCTCTCCACCAATCTCCTTCCTGTTCTGTAATAGTTTCTCTTCAATTTCACGTCATCTTTTTTTCTTCTGAATTCCACTATGAGAGAGAACAAGCCATACATATACACATAAATATATATATATTTACATATATAAAATTTCTGAGTATGGATTATTTCACTAAACATGACTATCTCTAGTTCCACTCATGTTCTTGCAAATGACATTTCTGTCTTTTTTTTTAGTGAAAGACACCCCATTGTATCTATATAGCACATTTCCTTTATCTTTTCAACAGTTGATGGTTATCTGGGATGCCTGTACAACCCAGCTATGATGAATTGTGCCACAATAAACATGGGTATGGAGGCATGTAAAGTGTAGTGACTTTTCCTTTGAGTGTATACTGAGAAGTGGTATAGCTGAATCATAGGGTACTTCTATTTTTCATTTCTAAAATTTCATTTCTATACTGATTTCCATACTGGGTGTTCTAATTTATATTCTCATCAATGAAGTATAAGGGTTTTTTCTCCCAAGCTAGTCAGAATTTGTTCTTTTTTGTATCCTTGATGATAAACAATCTGACAGGGAAGAGAAGGAATCTCAGTGACGTTTTGATTCAGACTTCCCTAATGATTAAAATATGGTACATTTATAAAATATATTTATAGATTAACTGTACCTCTTCTGAGAAGTGTTTAAGTACATTTCCCCATTTAATGATTGGGTTATTTGTTTGCTGGGTGATACTTTTTATTTCTTTATATATTTTTGGAAAGTAATCCTCTACAATATGACTAGCTGACAAGGATTGTCTCCCATCATGTAGACGTTTTTCACTCTGTCAAATGTTTCTTTTGCTATGAAACTTTTTAGTTCAATAAAATCCCATTTGTTGATGCTTGTTATTATTTTCAGAGCTATTAGAATTCTAATCAAGAAGCTATTTTCAAAATCTACATTTTGAAGAGAAACCACCAACAGAGCTAAGAGACAACCTACAATGTGAGAAAAAAATATTATCAGCTGTTCTTCAGACAAAGGACTACTATCTACAGTATAAAAAGAACTTCAAAAAATCAGAATCCCCCAAATAAAGACCCAATTCAAAAATGGGCATTTGAAATGAACAGACATTTCTCAGACAAAGAAGTAAAAGCAGTAAATAAATACATGAAAAAATGTTTAACATTACTGGTCATTCAAGAGATGCAGATGAAAACAACACTGAGATTCCACCTCACCCCAAAAAGAATGGCTGATATGAAGAAATCAACCAATAACAAATGCTGGCAGGGTTGTGGGGAGAAAGGAACACTTCCCATTGTTGGTGGGAGTGCAGACTGGTACAATCACTGTGGAAATCAATATGGAGATAGCTAAAAAAATTAGGATTAGAGCTCCTAATTGAGCCAGCTATTCCTGTGCTGGGTATCTTCCCCCCAAAATTGAAAGTATAATACCACAGTGATACATGTGCACCCATGTTTATAGTGGCACAGTTTGTAATAGCTAAAGCTTGCAAATAGCCCAACTACCCATAAACTGGAGACTGGATAAAGAAGGTGTTTGTTTGTTTGTTTTGTTTGTTTGTTTGTTTAATAAAATGGAGCACTCCTCAGCCATAAAGAAAAAGAAACTAGAGACATTTATAGCTAAATGGATGCACATTGAGGCCATACTTTTAAGTGATAAAATAGGACACACACATGTAAATATCAAATAGTCTCTCTGGTGTGAGAAACTAAAAGTGTAAATAAGGATCAAAATGTATAATAGATAATGTGAAATAGGAAGAAAAGGTCTAAAGGAGTAGAGGAAGTAGGAAGGGTAGGCGAAAGGAAAGAAGAGAAAGGAAAAAATATGAGAAAATGAAAAAATGGAAACAAAGTCTTTGTAAACAGGGAAGGGTGGAGGAGTGAAGGCTTGGCAAGGGAATAAGGAAAAAATAAGAACCAAGATACATCATGTAAAGGAACAAGATCCCAGTGATGAATGTAACTGTATTGTATACCTAAAATGTACCAATAAACGTAATGGGAAAATATCTAAATCTTGAAGTCTTTTTCTTTTGTTTTCATCTAGTAGTTTCAAAATGTCTTTTTTCCACTTTGAACTGAAGTTTGTAAAGGGTGAGGAGATAGTGATTTAGTTTCAATCTCATACATATAGAAATCCAAAATTTCCAACAGCATTTGTTAAAGCAGCGGTCTTTTCTCTAACATATTATCAAGAATCGTATGGCTGTGGCTGTAGGGTTTGTTTTTGTGCCTTCTATTCCATTCCATTGGTGTACATGTATATTTTTATGACTGTAAGATGCTGGTTTTATTACTGTAGTTCTGTAGTATCTTAAAATCCAACATTGCTGGTTTATTTATCAGCATTGAGATTGGGTTTGGTGTCTTTTGTACTCCCCTATAATTTTTAGGATATTTTTAGTTCTGTGAAGAATTGTAAGTTGTATTTTGATGGGAATTGCATTGGATCAATACATTCCTTTTTTAATACTGCCACTTTAAGAATATTAACCATGCTGATACATGAACATGAGAGGTCTTTCCATCTTTGAATGTCTTCTTTGATTTCTTTCTTCCGTGTTTAATAATTTTCATTATAGTAGTCTTTTCCTATATGATTAGATTTATTACTAGGCTTTTTTTTTCCATTTGAAGCATTTGTCATTGTATTTGTTTTCCTAATATCTTTTAAAGCTAGTTCATTATTGGTCTGTAGAAAAACTATTGATTTTTGGATGGTGATTTTGCAGCCTGCTACTTTTTTGAATTTGATTATCAGATTTCAAATTTTTCTAGTTGACCTTTTAGGGACTTATGATGAAAGGATCATATCATCTGCAAATTGAAATGATTAGATTTCTTCCTTTCTTATCTACATAACTTTCATTTTTTCTCTTTCTAATTACTCTGGTTAAAATTTCAAGTACTGTATTGAGTAGGGGCAGAGAGCATGGACAACCTTGTGTCACTCATCATTTTTGAGGAAATGCTTTCAATTTTTCTCCATTTTCATGATGTTGGATGTTCAAATGTCATATATAGCTTTCAGTGTGTTGAGGTAAGATCCTTATGCACCCAGTTTCTTCAGAGATTTTTCATGTAGGTACATTGAATTTTATTGAAGGCATTTTTCCTCATCTGTTAAATGATCATGTGATTGTTATCTTTGATTGTATTTATATATCATATTACATTTATTGGTTTTTGGATGCTGAACCATCCTTGCATTCTTGGAATGAAACCACTTTGATCATGATGTATGACCTTTTTCATGTGCTGTTGAACTTGTCTTGCAGATATTTTACTTAGCACTTTTGCACCTATATTCATCAAAGATTTTGTTCTATGGTTTTTTAAAAAATTAGTATTTCCTTTTCTATTTTGGGGATTAGGGTTTTATAGAATAATTTTGGGAGGCTTCCTTCCCTTTTTATTTCATGCAGTAGTTTTCAGAGCATTGGTGTTAGTTCATCTTTACTGGTCTGGTAAAATTCAGCAGGGAGTTTTTCCATTTCTTGTTTTCTCTTTCCCATGAACCTTTTTATTACTGCATCCATATCACTTTTCTTATTAGTCTGTTCAAGATTTTATATCCTCTTCATTCAATTGTGTATCTAGAAACATCAATTTCTTTTAGAATGTCCAATTGGGAATATGTATTTTAAAAATAGTGGCTAATAATTCTGTGGATTTCAATTATTTTTACTGTAACATTCTCTTTTTAGGCCTCTAATTATTAATTTGGATTATTCTCTTTTAGTTAGATTCACTAAGATTTTATCAATATAAAAAGTATTTTATTGACCATTTACCTTATTTTTTAGTATCTATTTCTGTAAATTTAGAGCTAAATTTTTAAATTTCTTTTTTCTCTTTAGTTTTTCTAAAAGATATTGATAGATTATTAGATTATCTATTTGAAATCTCTAGGCTTTTTATATGTGGTCCATATAATAGTTATTAACTTACCTATTAGAACTACACTCGTTATATTACATATTTTCTGGTATACTATGTTACCATTTTTATTTGATTCCAGGAATATTTAATTTCTCCTCTGATTTCTTCAGTGACCTATGATCATTCTGAAGTATACTATTTGAAACAGGTGCAGTGACACATGCATTAGTCTCAGCTATTCAGGAGTTTTGAGGCAGAGGATTCAAGTTCAAGTCTAGCAAGACCACTGTAGTAAGACCTTATCCGAAAAGAAAAATTTTAAAAATGAAAAAAGCTACATATGTAGTTCAATGGTAAAGCATCCCTGAATTTGATCCCCATTAGTGAAAAAAAAACAAAACCAGAAATGTATTGTTCAATCTTCATGTGTTTGTATAATTTCTTCTTTTAAAAAAAGACTAGATTTTTTTGTAGTACTAAATTAGAAGAATTCAAATTTATTTATTATAATTAGTTTACATGGTTTCAGCCTATAATTTGTATAATATGTAATAATATGTATAATATATATGTATAATGATTTATACATATATTTAATTTATTTTTTAATTTGAAGATTTTATTTTTTATTAGTATATGTTTTCAATACACAATGATTACACTTATTGTGAGGAGTTGGTGCATGTTATTTTGTGTTTGTATAATTTCTGTAAATCCTTTTTCTTCCATTTTCTACTTCCATTACATTATGGTCTGAAAGAAAAAGTATTATTTCAATTTTTAAAATATTTGTTAAGACTTTCTTTTTGTCTTAAAATATGATCTTGTTTGAGAAAATTTCCATGAGTTTCTGAAATGAAGGTGCATTCTGTAGTTGTGGGAAGGAATGTTTTACGGATGTCTGTTAAGTGTATTTGATGTATGGTGCCATTTAATGTTTCTTTGTTAATTTTTATCTGGATGAACCATCTACAATATTGGCAAGAGTGGAGAATTGAAGTCATCCACTATTATTCCATTAGAACCTGGCTATTCTTTTATGTCAAGTAGCACTTGTTTTTTGAAATCGAGTGAACTGACATTTGGTACATATATATTTATAACTGTTACTTCTTGAAAGATTGGTTCTTCTACCAATTATGTGGTGGTATCTTTTGTGAATTCTAATTAATTTTATTTTGATGTTTACTTTGCTGGTTGTGAGTATAGCTATTCCAGCTTGCTTTCAAACTGTATTTACATTGAGTATTTTTTTTTACCCTTTCACTTTCAAATTATATATACCTTTGTTGGTGAAGTGTTTCTCACAAGAAAGAAGCAGTTGTGTCTTTGCTTCCAGTCCAATGTGCCAGTCTGCCTTTTAGTTGAAATATTAAGACCATTATATTTGAGATTATTGTTGAAAAAATATATACTTATTCCTGTCACTTTTTTGGTAATGTTTAATACTTTCTTAGCTTTCATTTTCTTGTTTGTTCTTCTATATTTAAAGATCATTTAAGTATCTTCTTCAAGGCTGGTTTCAGGGTCATGAATTAATTTAATGATTATCTTGAAAGGTCTCTATTTTATCTTTAATCCTGAAAGATGGTTTTACATGTAGTAATATAAATTGGCAGTTATCTTCTTTTAGGGCTTAAATATATTACCCTGTGTCCCCCTCTTCCTTACAGTTTCTGAATTGGTTTGTCTTGACGCTTGTGGCATGGTCTTCTCTGCACTAGCTCAGGAACCAGGATAGAAGTTAGGAATTTTTCTATACCTTTCTCTGAATTTGTTGCTTTCTCATATTTCCATGCTGTTTAGGTTTTCTTTTGTTTCTCTATTGATCTCCAGATCACTGCCTCATTTTCTAAAAACAGGATATAGTCTCTTCTTTGTTCATCAGACTCTTTTCATTTACAGAGTCACACAAAGGCTACTCCCATTCTGAGAATTTTGCTTGATGTCCTCAATGTGCTTTAATTTCTTGAATACTAAAAATATTTTTCATAACCAGTTGGTAGGTTTTATTTTAAAGTCTATTGCATATGATTTAATGTTTTTTGTTTTTGTTATTGAGCTTTTGGAGTTCCTTATATATTCTGGATATCAACCCCTTGTTTGATAAATAGTTTGCAAATATATTTTTTTCACTTCTATAGGTTTTCATTCTGTTGTTTCTTTTTTTGTGCAGAAACTTTTTAGTTGACATAATTTAATTTGTCTAATTTTTCTTTCATTTCCTGTGCTTTTGGAGTCTTGTCCAAAATTTTTTCCATGTCTTAAACCTCCAATTTTATTCCAGAAGTTTCAGAGTTTCAGGTGTTATAGTTAAGCCTTCCATTGTGAGTTGATTTAATCTCTGGTAAAAAGTAAAGGACTAGTTTTATCTTTCTCCATATGGATACTAAATCTTTCTTACTCTATTTATTGAAAAAAACTATCCTTTCTCCATTGCAGGTTCTTAGCATGGTTAATGAAAACCAATTGGCTGTATATATATGAATTTTCTTCTAGGCCCTCTATTATCTTTACATTGGCTTCTGTTTGCCAGTATCATGCTGTTTTGATTATTACAGATTGATAGAATATTTTAAGATCAAGTAATAGAGTGTCTCTCACTGTGTTCTTTTTGGTTCAAGATATGAAAAGAAATGGATGGGCTAGAGATTTAGCTCAGTGGTTTCACCACCTGCTGTGCAAGTGCAAGGACCTGAGTTAGATCCCCTGTACCAAAAAAAAAAAAAAAGAAAAAAGTAAAAGAAGAAGAAATGGAGTAAAGTTTGAGTATATAAATATTTTTACTTATACCTAAATATCTTAAGCATCAATTTAATATTTAAAAGATTCTCCTTAAAGGGTGAATAACTAAAATTTATTATATACATCTCATTATGTTCTGTATCTATATCATGGAATTAGAACAGCATTTATATTGGCATGTTAAATCTTGTCACTTTCTGAAATCTACTTTAGGTTTCAGAAGATATTTTTGTGTGTACATCTGATGTGTCTTTAAGCACCTTAGGCATATCATCAGAAATAAATCCTTTCGGAGTAAGCATGCATTTCAATGAAGAATTCTTTCAAGGGAGAATGAGACAATATACAGTACAACAATTAGTGAAATAAGTCATGCACCCAAGCTCAAATATCGCACTGTTTCTCTGATTTGACAACTAAAAGAGAGATAAATAGGAAGCGGGGAGAAGTTCAAATACTTCTGCAAATTACATATTCCATTGTTTTAAAAACATTTCAGCATATTCGCTAATTTGTTTCATTTATGCCATTTATCTTTTTTGAAAAGAAAATTTTGTCTATGTCTTGCACTAAATACTTTGAAGATAACAATGCACCATGTACTTATTATTGTTATTCTCTTATTATTTGGTTATGAAAATTTTTTAATTAAAAATAAAACATAAAAATAATCTATTTTCATTTTATAATTATGTATTACAATGTTCTCATTGTCATTCTTTTTATCACACACAGACAGGAGAGACAAGATTGAAGGAAAATACAAAGTGTCAAAATAAGATAGAACCTTCTCTATAGATAGGATCTTACCTCATGTCAGGTTAAGCCACTAATCAGCCTGAGATTAAGGATATATGCAATCAAGGAAACTTCTCTTGGCTGAGGGTTAAGAATCTTCAGAGCACCGAAGCACTTCAATAAAAATTTACAATACACTAATACAATGGTGAATTTCAACATCATGAGAAGGAAAATATCCAAAGAACTAACATCAATATATCCAGCCACATTTTAGGAAAAAGGGGATTTAGCTCAGTGGTTCTGTCACCTGCCTTGCAAATTCAAGGACCCGAGTTTGATCCCTGATACCAAGAAAAAAAAAAAGATAAAACACAAGCTCAAAAGTTACCAAATAATAAAAGCAGATTTATTACAAAGCGCACCATTCATATAGACAACAGTTTTAGGAGGCTGTGATTTGAAGTCCCTGGACTCTAATCTGCTGTCACTTCTAAGCTGCTTAAGCTCATGCATGTTTCCACTGTCTGTGCCTCAGTTGCCTCATGTGAGCACTTTGTACATATTTTCTCACAATCCTCAAAATCATGCATGGAACGTATACAGAAACTGATGAACATTACAGATTGTTATGTATTATTACACTCATACTCTGTATACTGACATTTTAACATACAGACTGCATATAAGAGTAGTAGTCCTTCAAATTACAATGTAGCTGAAAACTGTCTGTTACCTAATGACATTGTAAGTATCATAAAACCGTAACACAAAGTATTGACTCACTTGTTTATGGCATGGTGGAGTTAACAAATACATTGTATAGACATTGATATAAAATATAGCACATATAATCATATGCAGTACATAGTACTTAATGATAACATGGAGTTATCAAATACATTGTATAGCCATTGATATAAAATATAGCACATATAATCATATGCAGCACATAGTACTTAAAGATTATTTTATATATTTAATATGCTAAAATTTTACTATAATTTTAATATGTACTTTTTCTATGTATTACAAAAATGTTTACTGTAAAGCAATATCCATGTTATACCAGTGGCAGCTTCATTTATCTAATGTTTACATTTCTTGCTTGTATCAAGTGGTCATAACAAATGATCAACCCATGTATAAGTAAACTCCATCATGTTTATACAATAACAATCACCATACACATTTCTGAGAAGAGATACCAGTTGTTAAATAATGAATGAGTATGTTTTCGAAGTCATCCTTAGTCCCTAAGGAACATGGAAACAACTGAGTATTTTTTTAATACCTAAGGAAAATAAATATAAACCTAGTATTTGTTAAACTACATAAAAATGTAGAGATTTTTCTAATCAGATAATTCTTATAATACTGATAGTAAGCATTTTGTGAAGAAGAAAAAATGTTCCAGGAAGAGAGTGGCATATTAGAAACAAAATTTATTTTAAAAAGAATAAAATATATTTGTAAATAAAGTATTTATTAGAATGAATTATTTTATAACAGTTTGAATTTCATTCTCTTTTGCATTTGTGTGTCCATGACTATTTTCTTAAAGAGTCTGAAGATTCCATCTGTTTTAAAGCATTCTCATTTTCAATAAATTGTGGGAAATAAGAGAGTAAAATATGAGAAATGGATTGCCCAAAACTTTTTTATTAAAACTTCTTAATATCTAAATCACTTAAGTCATGTTTTTAATAAAAGTAATAGTTCATGTCTTCCATATTCAAAAATAGCAGGAAATTGCAATAAAAACTCACTTTGCCTTAGGTATCTTATTAAAATGCAGATTGTATGAGATTTAGAAATATTTATCTCTATTCAAATAAGAAAAAGATAAAACTGTGATTGCTTGAGGACACAACCTAGAACTGGCTCAACAAATGCAGTTAATGCTTTGGCTTAAAGACAAAATTTTACACATAGCTAGGAAGTGCAAAAATCAAAGTACTATAGAGAATATCACAATGCTTCTGTAAAATAAGAAAAATTCACTCATCAATTTTGAAAGCAATAATTGCTTTTGCAATTCTGAAGTTGCTATATTTTTCCAATGTATACTGAGAGTTGATATTCTAATGCTATCATGATTGTTTAGGGTTTTACTCAAATTATAACTGCAAACCAGACAGTACTGGTACTTGAATTAAAGTAGAAAGATATACACTCATTTTAAAAAATACAATGAAATTGTTGAAAATAGAACATTATTTGAGCTTATAAGGTGATAAAAATATGTGTACCATAGATACATAGATACAGTATGTTCTTTTTTTAGTACTGATTTTTCCCCTTTCTTTCTTTCTTTATTCCTCCTGTTATGGTGTATCTAAAATGGCCTCAAAAGTTTCATGTATCTGGAAGGTAACTGATTTATGGAGCTCCTATATATTGACTTGCCGTTAGGAGTTGTAGGATGAGCAAAGTGACTAAAATACCTACCTCCCTCCTTCTTCCCTTCCTTCTTTTCTTCCTGTCTTACCTCCTTTCCCTTCCTTTATGATATTCTGCCACACATCTACTTAGTTAAGATTGTTTTTCTCATTGAATTAAATCAGTACAACAGTCTGCTTTATCCTTCTGTCTCTTATTACTCCTGACTTGCCCTACTCTGCTCCAGACACACTGAGCTTGGGACTCTCGGGATTTTGCACTGGTTCTTATCTCTCCTAGAAACTCTCTGCCCCTAGATTTTCCATAAGTTTAATGGCCTCACCTCCTTCAAATCATTTATTATCATTCATCTACTCTGTGAGATCTAGTCTAACTGCCTGATTTAAAGTCAACTTTCCCCCATCCCATTTCTTCCACCCCTATGGATCTACTCTGCATTTATTTTCCTGTAGCATTTCGCTCTACATAGGATACATCATTTAATTTTACTTCATTCTAATTTTTCTGGTATCTATCCCTACTGCCTCCCACCAAAGACAGGCTGGAAAATTATTTTTGTGAATATAGAGTTATGCCTATTTTGTTTGTGATTATAATCAAAATATCTAGAAAAATTCCTAGCATTAAGGAAAAAACTTCTTTATATTATATAAGGAATCAATCTGCTAAAGAATTTATACAAATGAAATTGTACCTATGTCAGTCACTATTTCTGTTTGGGAGGTAATGAAATTTGACATTTTGGTGTTAGGGTTTGAGGCATGATACATTTTTTTCTCTGAATGGAATTTATTATTATTATTATTATTATTATTACTATTATTGTTCTTATCTTCCAAATTTGTGTATTAGATATTCTGAAGGGGTAAAACTTATAATATAAACCAAAGATTGTCAAACTATTACACATGGCCAAATTGTATTCTTGGAGGGTTTTTACTTGGTTTTTCAGCTAAGGAGACATTTTTGAAGCTTTAATGATTATCTTTTTGTTTTTTTTGGTTTTTTTTTGGTAAAGGGGATCGAACTCAGGACCTCACATTTGCCAGGCAGGCACTGTGCCACTGAGCTAAATCCCTGGCCCTTAATGATTAGCTTTTTAATATTTTATAGCACAATACTGTTATGACAATTCAGTAAAAAGCTCAAAAATAAAGATTTACAGCAACATAATCATGGTCATTCATTCATGTGGTGTTATGCCTGTCTCATGCTGTGAGACCCCCCAGCCTGCAGTATTTACGAATAAATTTTGCTTACAAAAAGGTTTACTGACCTCTGACTTAAGACTATTTAAGTTCTAGAACAGTTAAATTCAGAATATATTAACACTAACTACAAGCAACAGGAGCAATGCACAGACTGTGGATTAGGAAAACCATAAAACTGTGGCAATGTCTCTGGAGTCATAAATTTAATATAGCAGTCACTGACTTCCTGTTTTAATAGTGATAAGTGGATATTGTTGGTTTTTTGAGAAATATAGTTGAAGTTAATCTGGGACATTTTGAGAATTTTACATATGCAACAATCAAACAATTGTCTGAGAAGATGTAATACAATCATCACTGATGAGAATATTGGAGTAGTACAAACATTGCACCAGATTTAACCTCAGCTTCTTCCATGTTTAGCAGTAGCTGGATAAATGTCTAAAATACAAAATCCTAGAGAATAACTTAGATATGTGTTCAAAATTTCAAGCAGATAAAAAAAGAGAACAGTTGATATATAGAAATGATGATACATGGAGAACAACTGAATGCAGTAGTGAGAAATAGAAAACAGTGATATGAGAAGATGTTTGAAATATTCAGGTTTTTGGTTCTAGTTCCAGTGGAAGCCTAGATGAACTCATTTTAGGTTTCATAAAATTTTCAAGGATCTTTAAAATGTAGCCTCTGATGAAGAAGGCAGTGATTTAAATAATTTCAGGAAACAATTTTGGTTGAATACTTTGTATCTTAAAGCAAAAAACAACTACAGAATTACTGTAATCTAGTTGATGAATTTGTATCCCACAGGGTTATGGATTAAGAATTCTTAAACTATTTTATTTGTATATTATTAATTTAACCAAATAAATTAATATATTCTAGATAATGAAGGACAGATTTTTCACTGTCCAATAAAATAGTTACAAATAATAAAAAGGGAAAGAATAAAGTGTATCCTATGTTGAATTGGAATAGCAAGCTCTAAATGAATTCTTTTTAGATAGACACATAGATAGATGATAGATATGTATACATATATATTCATACATAAAATATAGACTACATTATATGTAAGTACATAAAATATACACACCTATGCACAAAATGTCTTCTGTACTCACATATTTCTATTTGTCTATCTATCTAGTTTTATGCACTGAGAAACTCCAGCAGTAACAATGTTGTACATGATCTATAGTTCAGAGTTTGAATTCTAAGTACTATTCTCTATAATAAAAGGAATTGGGGCTCTTTAGATAATAGCTGATTACTGAAGAGGACTACAGGAAAAATAAGATGATTCTGTCAGATCTTTTCTTTCAAATTTTATTTTTTTTCCTTAGAACTTTTCATGATTTTCTCCTCATCATAGCCCTTACATGAGTTTTTTTTCTTTTTGGAACCAGGGATCAAACTCGTGACCTTGTGCTTGCGAGGCAGGCAGTGGAACCACTGAGCTAAATCCTGGGCCCTCCGTAGGATCTTATTGTGCCTGAATATAAGGAAAGGAGTTGTCCTAAGATAGCCCCCAGTAGCCAAAGTTGGAAAACTGCGAACCATTTTAGTATTCAATTATAACTGACTGCATAACATTTTAAAATTTATGGGTTCATATGATATAATAATCAACAAAATATATGAATAAATATAGAAGGTTAGAAAAATTTTTCCAATAGAGGAATTTCAAATATTAATGGTGGAAAGAAACCCAAAACTGGAAAATCACTATTTCACTCCAGGATGCAGAAATTAATGGATGTAAGAAACAGGATGTTTATTTTTATTTCAAGATATCTTATACAAAATATTTAATAATAAGAAAGATGTAAAATAACTTTTGAGTTGGGAGTCTTACTAAGCACTTCTTTTGTGAAATGGTTAAAATCGTCACTAGTACTAAGACATAGGGACACCATGTAGAGGTACTTCCTGATCTAATGTATTTAGAAAGACGCATAGCTTTGAGATATATTCCTAAATAATTCATATATTCAATAAATTTAAGAGGAAATATCAGAAAAACTCAAATTCAGTGGCATTATAAAACTAAATGACCAGTACTTTTCATGTGTCATAACTGGGGGCAGGGGGAGTCTGAAGCAGTCTTTGGAGAAAATTAAATAGACCTGACACATGAAATATAGAATTGTGGTACTTAAAAAGGACAGTAGTACAAGAGGATTGTTATAGCTCAACTAAGTTTTCTATTTTAGTTAATAGTGTTCAGTGTTAGTTTCTTAGTTTTTATAATCTATGGCTATCTAAGGTGCTCACATGAGCAGAAACTGGTTGAAATATATAGCAACACTATTATTTTTGCAACAGTTCTGTGAGTCTAAAATTATCTCAACATAGAAACTTTAAAAAATGCTACCCCTTACTCTGTCTCCCTTTGGCCAAAATGCCCTAATAATACTGAAGAGAGTGCGTTATAGCATGGTTCCTTATTGATCAGGCAGAAAATGGAATAACCAGCTGCGGATAACACATAAGCTACTTTCTTAGTTTTCTGACACTTTCTATTCCCTTCAGGAACAGCCATAGCCTTAAGAAACAAATGAGCAGAAGGAGAAGTCAGAATGGCTTATCTTCTTTTCATGTTCAGAAGGAAAAAGAAAGACAAATCTTGGAATCTTTTAGAAATTGGAGGAGGGAAAAGCTGAGTATTATGTATTATTCTCACAATTTATTCCTTTTCAATAATTATTTTATTGTTGAAAAAACATTCTTCAAAATCTAGGCATTGGATTAAATAGAAGTTCAAACATGAAGTTCAGCATATTTATCATTTTACTCTTGTTCCTCACAGATGTTTAAATAAAATAAAAGCAAATGTCAGTCTTATCCTCTTGTGTACAAGGACATTACTGGAATAACATGGTCTGTCATATTAATTAACAAAAGCTAGATTTCCAAAGCATAGATACACTATGATTTTTAAATAATTTTATTAGAATATAGAAGTAAATGTTTTAAACTACATATATATTTTGGATTGCAAGTTATCAATACTTTCTTTACATCATTATTTTCAAACCAAAATCAGAAAGTGCAATAGTGGATATGCAAGAGAAAAATATTGTATATGTATTCTAACTTGTCCCTACCATTAGACAGTTCAAGCAAAAATAAAATTCACTAAGCTGCAATGTAATTAAGGGCAAAACTCCACTTAAATCACTGGTAACATCTTGTTATCTGAAGTGAATGGCTAGAGAAAGAATAGATAGCTCCAAAATGTACAGGACCAAGCTGATGAAATAGAGTAAATTAGACTCTGGTGGGCTGTGGCCAACAGAAAAGCTGTTTCTTCTGCAAAATAAGAGCCATTAACTTATTAGAGATAAATTTTGCCTTGCCAGAAGATAAATATAATTTTTTCAGAATGATTTCCATAGAAAAGTATCCAATTTTTTAAAATAAAAATCTTTCTAGTCCATATCTTCTTTTTTACTGGATTGTTAGTGTTATGAGGTTATGTAATCCTGGTTCTCTTCCAAAGGCAGAAATAGGCAGAAGAGAAACAGAGACAAAAGGTGAGGGTAGGTCAGTGTGTTTTTAGTGGCAGACTTTTTAGAAATGTAATCAAAAATAGTTTTTCTTCAAGTATGAATTGGCAATCAAGGTTTAATAAAAGGTTTATTGTGCTTTCTTTGGCAGCACATATACTAAAATTTGAATGATACAAAGAACATTATCATGGCCCCTGCACAAACATGGCACACAAATTCATGAAGCGTTTATGCATTTTTCATAAGATATTTAATAAATCCAAAGAGAATGTAAATAAACTGATAAAGGATTTAAATAAGATGTTCAGTGAACTTAAAGAAGACACAAACAAATAGATGATTGAATTTGAGAATAAAATGCAAGATATAAATACCACTTTAGTAATAATTGGCTATTGTGAAAGGGAATCAAAAAGAAATCCTGCATATAAACTATTCAATTGAATGTAGGAAGAGTAGGCATAGCCCATCTAAGGAGAGATCGTTAGGTGTTAAAGACAAGGTTAATGTAGTAGATCATATATTAAATGATAACTTTGTAAGGTCAGACTGAGGCATGATTGAGATCACTGAGGCAGGCAAAATCTAAGCAACATGTGATGAGTTTATTGTAGTCTGGGTGCAGATGGGTCAAGGGTGAAAAGACTGTTGGGAATGAAAGGAGGGTGCACACAGTTACTATAGGGGGCTTTAGGCAGGGGAGTAGGAACTGATCGAGAGGGTGGAAAATTTTAGAGTCTCATGGGTGATGGGCCTGGGGCTGACTGAAAAACAGGGCAGTGGTAGGTACAGCAAGTCTTTTGTGATTTTTTTTTGGTAGAATCAGCTTTCTAGTAGTTAAATGGGGAGGCTGCTGGCTTCCTGTCACTGCTGCACTCCTGAAGGGGTGGGTAGCAGGTCTGCTTGGGTGGCAAGTCTGACTCTAGGACCTATCACTCTTAAAATATAAAGAATGAAAGCTGAATATAACAGCCACTAGACATCTAAAAAACTTCTAAGAATTATAGCAATTAAGACAAGATTAGAAGAAAACACCAAATGCATGAAAAATTTAATCAAAAACATAGCAAAATTTTTTCTAAATCTAGAAAATGAAATGAATATCCCAGTAATTGGATATCCCAACAATAGAACTAGAAATATCTATGAACAAAAATGGACCTTTCCATGACACAACATAGTCAAAATTGAGAAATTCAGCCCCAAAAGAGAATAAAAGCTGTTTGTGAGAAACATCAAATAACTTTTAAAGGCAACCTACCAGCATAACAGAGGATTTTTCAACATGAAATTTAAAGGCCAGGATATTTTGGAACAGTTTTTCAAGACCTCAAACAAAATAATTTCCAATCCAGATTAATGTATCTTCAAAATAGATGGAGAAAGAAAGATTTTCTATGACAAAGGGAATGTAAACAAATTTATGTCCACTAAACAGACTTTTCAGAAAGGAAGCCTGGAGAGAGACAGTAAGGCCAAAGTCACCAAAGATCCTATAGAAAAGAATACATCTCACAAAGAGAGTAGATAAATAAAAAGAAAGATAAAGATATCCTCACTAGAAAAATAATCCAATGACAGGATTTAGTAAAACCTTTCTGTGTTAGTTACTTTTTCTCATTGCTGAAACAAAATACCCAATATCAAAAGTTAAAGGAGGAAATGTTTACTGTAGCTCACAGTTTGTAGAGGCTTTAGTTCATAGTTGGCTGGCTACAAGGCAGGGTGACATGGCAGAGGGGCATCACAGAGGAGAAACAGTTCATGGTGGGTAGAAGGTAGCAAAGCAGTGAAGTAGTAAAAAAGTATCAAGTGACAGTAGCAGCCCTCTTTCTGTCCCTTATATTCTATCCAAGCTACACACCCATATATGGGTAGCACTCTCACCCAGGAAGGGGGCCTTTCCATCATCTACACTGAGAATTATACCAAACCAATCAATTGAGTAATTTAGTAATCACACACTCTTGTTCCCAGCACCACACACTTAATCCCAGCATCACACACTCTAGATCCAGCCACCACTGAAGAGCTTCTAATATGACAAATGAAGCTTTGGGGGAGATCTAGACAGAAGCCATAACATTTTCAAAAATAAGTTTCAATGTATATGATCTTAACTCCCAAATCAAAAGAAACAGGCCGACACATTGAATCAAAAAAGCAATATCCAATCATATTTTTGCAGCAGGAGACACACCTCATTCACAAAGAGAGTCACGGTCTGAAAGTGAAAGATGGAAAATGAAACCATGCAACTGGAGCTTGAAAGCTGAAAGAGTGATCCTATTTTCAGAAGAGACAAAGAAGGTCACAACCAATTTCATGAGACAAAAACTACTGGACTTTAAAGGATCATAGACACTAATATAGTCATAGTGAAGGATTTTCATATCTCATTTTCACAAATAGCCAAGTCAATTAGACAAAAAAATTAACAAAGAATTATCAAACAAATGGAGCACACTATCAAACAAATGGACTTAACAGATATCTCAAGACTGTTTCAACCAACAATATTATACACATTTTTCTCAGTAACATAGGGAAATTTCTCCAAAATATATTATACCATAGGACATAAAGCAAGCTTACATAAACACAAAAGAATTGAAATAATTTCTTTCATTCTATTGGATCATAGCAGAATAAAACTAGAAATCAATAGCAAAACAAACCACAGAAACTATGCAAATACTTGCACTTTTGTACATTCATTGTAAAACTTATGTAAATGAGTCAGAGAACAAGGCAGGGTAAAATTAAAACATATCTAGAATTGAGTGATAATGAATCCAGGAGATAGGGAAAGTTAGGCAGACAGGGCACAGGTCCTGAATAGGTAATTTAAAGTAAACTAAAAGTTGGGCCTTCAGTGAGTTAGCACACTAAAATAGACTATCAAGGCCTAATGAAATATTAGAGACAAACACATCCTTAATCAAATGGGAGAGACCTTAGAGGAAATGAAATGTAAATGAAGCAGCTTGCTTTCCAGACATCAAAAGCCTACTTGCAACCAGGAACATCCCTAATTTCTGTCTCATACAGCTGTTTCAAAAACTATATAAAAAACCAATGGACCTATACATCTACAGTGTTCACCTTACAGAACACCCAATCTCTGACTAGTGGAGAGATTCCCTTCTATACTTTCTAATAAATACACATTTGACCATTCCCCACCACTAGATCCAGTTATAGTAATGACAGCACAATATACCAAAACCTATTGGACATAATGAAAGCAGAGCTATCTGGAATGTTTATAGCTGTAAATGCTTTCATTGCAAAAATAGAGCTATTTCAAATAAATATGGTAATCATGCATCACAAGGTCCTAGAAAAACAAGAGCAATTCAAATCCAAAATTTGTAGAAGGAAAGAAATTATAAATATCAGAGTGGAAAATAATGAAATTGAAACTAAAACAACAAAACAAAGGATCAATGAATCAAACAGTTAATTTTTGAAAGGATAAATCAGACTGATAAATATTTAGGAAAATTTATCAAATGAAAGAAAGAAAAGAGTCATCAATGCAATTAGAAGTGGAAAAGGCAAAAACAAAATAGGCTCAGCTAAAATTTAGGGTATTATAAGAAATTACTTAAAAAACTTATGTTCTAATTGAAGATTCTTGAAGAAATGGACAGATTTCTAGACATAAATTTCCAAAACTGAAACAAAAGATAAAAATTTTGAACAAACCAGTGACAAGGAGTGAAATTGAGGCATTAATAAAAACCCTAGCAACCAGAATATCAAAGAAAAACTATCACCAATAGTCCTTAAAATCCTCCACGAAATTAAAAGGGAAAGAAAACTGTCAAATTCAGTCCTTGAAGCTGACATTACCCTACTTCTGAAATCAGAGAAATATTAAAAAAGGGCTAATTTCCTTGATGAATATAGATGGAAAACATCAACAAAATACCGCAAACAAAATGCAACAAATCAGTAAAAAGATCATACATCATAGCTAATCTGACCTCATCCCAGAGATGCATGGATTATTCATAATATGTAAATCAATAAATGCAATACACCACCTACACAAAAGGATGGAGAAAATGGATGCAGGAAAGGCCTTTGACAAAATCCAACAAATTTATAATAAAAATACTGATGAATATAGGTAGAGAAGGATCATATCTGAAAATGATAAAAGTCATTTATGAAAAATCTACTACGAAAAGTGTGCTAAAATGAGAAAAATCAAAAGCTTTCCATCTAAAATCACCAGCAAGACAAAGGTATCTACTTGCACCACTCCTGTTTAATACAGTCCTTGAAATTTTATCCAGAAGAATCAAGCAACAGAAAGAAGTAAAAGGCGTATAGGTAGGAAAGGAGGTCCAAATTTCCTTTTTGGATATGGCATGATTCTTTATGTAGAAGATCTAAAAACTCTTAGAAGTAATGAACAAATTCAGCAAAGTGGCAGAATAAAAAGCAACACATACACACAAAAGTAAATAGTGTTCCTGTAGCCTAACAATGAACACTCAGAGGAAGAAACCAGCAAAACAGGCTCTCATGGTAGCTCAAAAAATTCAACAACAAGAAATAATCTAACCAAGGGAAGCAAGAGACCTCCATAAGGAAAACTATAGTACTATGAAAAGGGAAATTGAAGAGAACATTAGAACATGGAAATATATCCTTGTTCCTGTACGGGCAGAAAAATATTGACTAAGTAGCAATATTACCAAAGTGATATATAGATTTAATTCATTCCCTATAAAATATCAATAGCATTCTTCATAGAACTAGAATAAAATACTAATATTTATATGGAACAAGAAGAGACCCAGAATAGCCAAACAATCTTGAACAAAGGTAGCAAAACCAGAATCATTACAATCTCAGATTTGAAGCTGTAGTATGAAGCTACAGTAAAAAAAAAAACAAAAAAACAGCATGGGGCTGGCATAAAAATAAACGTTTTGACCAAAGAAATAGTTCTGATGTTGCAGAAACAATCCCATACACCTTTATCCATCTGTTTTTTTTCATTGTTTCTTTGTTTTACAAATGGACTAAAAATATGCACTGGAGAAAAAAATGGCCTCTTCAACAACTGGTGCAGGAAAAACTGCTTAGTCACATGCAGAAGAATAAATCTAGACATATCTCCCACACTGTAATAAAATGAAATCAAAATGAATCAAAGACCTAGATATAACAACAGAATGACTCAATCTGCTAGAAGATAAATTAGGCAAACCTCTTGAAGATATAGGCATAGGCAAAGGCTTTCTAAACAGATCCCTAGTTGCAAAAAAATAACACCAAGAATCAACAAATAGAATTATATCAAATCAAACATCTGTAAACTGATTTATGTGTGTGTGTGTGTATATATATATATATATATATATATATATATATATATGATAATTAACTACCTAGGGCCTTATAAGATAAATGATCTGATGGTGGAAACAAAAAACAGAAGGGTGGGAGGAGGGGGGAATAAAGAAGGGAATTGAAATGTGTTATGTAAATGTAGAAATTTCCTACAGTGAATATAAACATTATATACTGCAAACATGCAATACTAATAAAAATCATAGGAAGGAAACAACTAACAGAGTAAAGAGACAAAATCAGAAAAAAATGCCAGGTACCCTTCAGACAGGATATGAGTATCTAGAATATATGAAGTACAGAAAATATTTAGATCCCTGAAAATAAATGACCCAATTAAAAAATGGGCAACAGAAATAGACACTTCTGAAAGGAAGAATTGTAAATGACCTATAAGTATACTAAAAAAATGGCATATTTGGCCATTAGAGAAATGCAAATCTAAAGAACACTAAGATTTCATCTTATTTAAAAATGACTATCAACAAGGACTCAAAGCACAACAAGTGTTGGCAAGGTTGTAGGAAAAAGGAACACTTCTACATTATTTGAGGGAACATAAACAACCACTATAGATATCAGTATTATGATTTCTCCAAAAATTAAAATCATAAATTCCATTTGACTCAGCTACACCTCTTCTGTCTATCTTCTGAATGAATTAGTCATTAAGTGACAGTGATATATACATAGCCATATTTATAGCAACACAATTCACAATAGCTAGGTTATTGAAGTGGCTTTTATGCCCATCAACAGATGAATGGATAAAGAAAATACAGTATATATAAATGAAAGAGTACCACTCAGCAGTAAAGAAAGACAAATTTTAGACCTTTAAGAATCTTGAGGCTATATTCTAAGTGAAATAAATCAGACAGTACAGTTGAATATCACATGGTTTCTCTCATGAGAAACACAAAATATAAATAATTTAAAGAATAGAATAAAGGAGAAATGGGAGGAAACAGGGATATTACACTGTGTAGAGATAGGAAGAAGACACAGGGAAGGAGAGATAAAGAAGAGGAGGGAAAGGGAGGGAAAATTATCATGATGCAATATGTATAGGTACTAATTTCCTAAGATGAATGCAAATATTATGATTTTTCACAAACATATACAAATAATAAAAAAGGAAATGTTCGTTTATTACTGGATACATTAATGATAATTTATACACTGAAGTACATGTCATTCTCTACTTTGTGAGTAACATATTTAATCTTTTTCTAGACTTTTCAAAGTTAAAAAAAATTAATGGTTTTGGGAATACCAAAATGTCATGCATCTCTGAAAATCTGTATATGTATATTAGAAAGCATTTCAGGGGACATTTCTGTACATTTGAACACACATGTAGCCATATATTTTCTTTGTATTCTCATATTTCATAATTAAAATCTAAATTTGACAAGATGTGATCAGCAGACTGTTTTACCCTGGGCAAATGTGAATAGTAATCTTGAATTGTGAGAAAGTAGATGTTTGCAAAGCTTTTGTTCACATTTCTGATTTTGGTACCCTGGCCTGTTCTTTCTGCTGTGACTATGTCTCCACACTCTATAATCATGCCTCATCAATTCATGCTGGCTCAGTGTATCCTCAGTGTGTTTCATCTGTGAACCTCACTTGTAGTTGCCCTATTTCAGCTGGATTTGATATCCTGCAGAGTGAGATTTGATTTTCTGAGGTTGACTTTTTAACAGCAATTGTCATTCCAGTGTGTTTAGAAAAGTTTGTGTGTACATGTGCTATTTTGATTCTTATTTGAAATCAAATTTTTATGCTTTGAAAGGCAAAATTCGAATGTGTAATAAGCGAAAAATCTCACTGAAGTTCCCCTTACTAGTAATCTGAATACATTATTTTAGGTTTTTCTCTGCCACTTGTTAAATATAACAACTATGAAAGATCAAACATAATTAAGTTTAGTATCTTTATAGGAAAAAAGAAAGTCATAATAAATTAGTATACCTACCATTCAAAGATTGTAACATATTTGTTTTCAAAATTAGAATGCATTAAAATCTCTTGTATCATATTAAAACACAGATTGCTGGACTTTAGCAATGGAGACTTGATTCCATAGTTTAGTGGTGAAGATCAATGATTTATATTTTTAACAAGTACTCAGATAATGTTGAAAGTTTTTGCAACCATAATTTTGTAGCACTACTCTAATTAATATTGGTCATAATTATCATGTTGTTTTATTTTTCATCATATACCAGTTGAGCAATATTTCCTGAATGAATATTAATTTATTTGATATAATACAAAATTTTAATGGCTTGGTTATATAAGATATAATAATACACCAATAAGAACAGGAATTTGAATTCAATTTTCTCGAGTTTGAATTTCAACTATCTTCATAAATTCTTTGAGTATGTCTTTCTTCATTTCAAAAATGCAAGGACTAGTATTATTTGATTAATCCATGTTACAGGTATGGTATATGCAAATATGGACAATACATCTAGATTTCAATTCATTTATTCCCTTAACCCTATTCTTATTTTACAACAAGGATTACAACAAAGATTATTCTTCTACAATTCAGACAGCTAACACAATAAGGCTTAGTTATTTCAATAGGTATTAGATGCTTTCAAGAAAAAAATAACAGTGG
>NW_004624810.1:2555360-2586867 GCF_000247695.1 Heterocephalus glaber | reverse complement strand
GTTGGGTTTCCAGGATCTTGATTATTATATATCTAGGTGTAGATTTTTTTTTTTTTTTGATCATGGCTAGTTGGAGTCTTATGTGCCTCACTTATCTGTATGTCAAATTCATTTGTTCTTTTGGGAAGTTTTCTGTCATTAATTCTCTGAACAGTTATTTTATGTCATTTGTTCTTTCTCCTGCTTTTTCATGGCCTGCTATGAGACTTATATTATTCCTCTTTGTGTCATCTAGGAGCTGTTGGATTGATTTCTCATGGTCCCTCACTAGTTTTAAGATATCTCTCTTTTCATGGTCACTGACCGCCATCCTGTCTTCTATATCTGATATTCTGTCTTCAGATTGGCTCAGTCTGCTGTGTATACTTTCAATAAAGTTTTTAATCTTCTGGATATCTGTTTGAATCTTTTTCATGGATTCCATTTCTTTCCTATGTTGGGTATTCATGGTTTCCATTTTTTTCCTATGCTGGGCATTCATGGCTTCCATCATGGCTTCCATCATGGTCCTGAACTCATCTATTTTTTTATCTGCTTCTGTTCTACAGTCTCTAATCATTTTTTTTTTTCATTCTGCTGACCATCTCTGTAGTTATCTGGGAAATTATTTCTGTTTTGAATTTTTTTGGGCCTCATACACTTGTTTTGTTACTTCTTGTGCTATCGGATCAGTGTGTCCTTATTGTTGATTATCACACTTTTCTACCCTGTTTCCCCTAGAGTTTGCCTTTGATGAGCTGGAAGTCTAGGATTGAGTCTTGCTTTAATGTCTTCTCATTTCTATTTTTGTTGTTGGTACTGTCCTTGCTTTATTCCCTGGGTTAATACTTTGATATTGGTTATTGTAGGCATCTTTGTTGCTTGTATTTAGAACCCTTATGGAAAGATTACTTTGCAGAGGTGTCTTCCAGATGTAGCTGGTCTTAAGGTTTTACTTCTCTAGTAACTCTGGGGCAATCTCATTTTCATTATACCAGAAGGATAACTGATTGAATCAATCACAACACCCCAGCCCAAGTGATGCAATCAGCAATAACAATAATATAAAGTACAGCTTAGAAAATAACAATTAGTGGTCATTCTTAATTTATCACCTTTAACTGTGTGAATTAAATCAAAATCAAGGACCAATCCAAAATATGTTTATAGTGAATAGACTCTTCAATATAGCAACTTTACCCTTTGGGATGGGGACTTAGAAGGAGTTGGGGAGGGAGAGATAGGTAGAAGGAAAAGGAAAGGTTAGAAGTGAGGCCAGAGGACACAGGAAGATCACACAAACTCTAGAGAACTGTTGAAGACAAGAGGAAAAGACAGAATGAGGGAATAAAGACAAGAACAGAACAACCTATCAGCAATGGGGAAGCTAGAAACTGTATTCACTTTCCTTTGAAAATAATGACAATCAAGAGTAGGAAAAAATGAGAAGAAAAGAAAAAAGAAAGAAGAAATCTAAATTAGGGTAGGAACAGTTACAAAAAAGGAGATGAAGAACAATGTAGGAGAGCAAGTGAGTGAGTGAAAGAGAGAAAGAAAAGAAAAAAGAAGAAAGAAAAAAATTTGAAAAGAGCAGAAAAAGCAAATACAAATTAAAAGTTAGAGAAAAAATAATTTTGAAAATAAAAAATAAAAATGGAGGGCCTTCTTCATGGTATGTCTCTGCTGTTACAATAGACAACATGTGCCACAGTGTGCAGGTCTGAGTCAATTAGTCTCAGCAAGCCAGCAACAGATACCTAAGATTCAGGCTGATTTCTGGCTGCAAGGCCCAAGTTGAGCTCCCTGACCTCCTGCAGGGTTGAACTCTGCAAGGTTCTACTGCAGGTTCCAGCTGCCCTTCCCCTGAAGATAGTCCAGGTTCCTATGGGAGGCGGTGATCCCACCGATATACCAACTGTGGTGGTCTTCTGTGCCTTTATTGCAGAAATCCTCTTCACTTTTCCAGTGGGCTTTAATTTTCATCAAGGAGTCTGAGAAAGGCCTTTTTTCTATTGTTTACTTCTGGTCTATCTTCTGGAGCTCTGGACAATGGCCTTTATGGCCTCCTGTGCCTCTGGAGTGTAGATCCCGGTACAGGAGCAACCAGGAAGCCAGAGGCCCGGGTGGGGGGATGGGGGTGTGGGGGTTGTGTGTGCTTCAGGCAACCTCTTGGCTCCACTGCTCACCTTTCTGCCCCTGGCTGGGAGGCCCGGAACCAAAACACCTTTCTCTTGCGTAAGGAGCCTTAAATGTAACTAAATTTTTCTTCTTGTCTTTTTAACAATATCTATTTGTGTAGGAAAGTAGAAGTGATGGAATATTTGATGGTATTTACAAAGAATGGAGTACTATTTTGCCTTAAAGATAAAACTGAATCATTTGTAGGAAAGTGGATGCACCTTGAGACCATAATTTTAAGTGAAATAAATCAGACACATATTTAAATATTACATTGTCTTTATTATATGAGAAACAGAAAATATAAATAAAGATCAAATTAAAAGAGAAAAGGAAGAAGGGAGGCAGATCTTTCTCAAATGGGAAAGGGATCAAGAGATGAATGGAAGGGAGAGAAAGTAGATGAATTAAGATATGTTATGTAGATGGACCAACTCCCCATAAGGAATGTAAGCAAGTACTGCAAACATGTACTAACACAAAATAAACAGAAGAGAATATATAAAATATTATAATAACACATACCTCCTATTCTCAGAAAACTTAATTCTAATAGATATTGTGGAAGCACTGAGGAAAAGTACAAAGCCAACCTTGCAGTCTGGGAGGGGGTGAGATATCCTTGTCAAAACATGCATTGTAGAGAAGATTCTGTATGAGTAACTCTTTCAGAATGTAAAAAAAAGGAAAATAATAGAGAGCCAGATTGGTTTTGGAATCAAAATGAATCATATATAATCAAGAACATATATATGACACATATGCCTTTTAAGGATTTTTTAATTTTCTATAAATGTGTGGCAAGTCATCTAGTAAATATGTTTTATAAAATGGCATGCATATGATTGCACAATCAGAGCATATTTTGGCCCATTTACTCACAGGCATCACTCATATGAGTGGCTGTTGGATCCTGGAGCTCGCCAGAGCTCAGGTGAGGGTGTCAGCTGGTGGTCTTGATTCTTCTTCATATCAAACACTCCATGTGGCTGCTGGGGCTCTCTTTTAACTGGATGCCAAGTATTAGTGACCCTATAAAGATGAAAGCAGAAGCAGGACGTCTCTTTTATCCTGGGTTTTGGGTTTCATTCTTCATCATTACTGCTATAGTGAGACCAGGTTTCTTAAAGGGTTAGGTAAAGAGAGGTCAAAATATTGAGAACTTTATAACTGTAAACTATGGTAAATATCTAGATAGATACACAAAAACAAAAATACATCATATTACATAATGGAGAAATGTGAATCTATTTGTATTCTAATTAAGTTGCTTTGGCACCATGGTGAGCACAGGTTTGAGAAGGATGCAGCTAGGGTTACAGAGACCAGTTAGAAACTGTGGTAAGCTTTTAGATTCCAGGCCATGAGAGCTAAATTGTGGGAACAGGTGCAATAGGAGAAGTAACAGGATGGATATAGCAATTTTTTAAAATTTAGAGAAAGGTTGCAGATGAAGGAAAATCTAATGAAGGCATTTTAAGCAGGCTTGGCCATGAGGGAGGAGGGTAGAACTGTGTGAAGATGATGTATTTCACTTGGGAAATTTGGGTTTAAAGGTGGATGAGAGATTTTAGCGATTGGATGTTATTTTGAACTCAGCCACATGTAGTAATTCTTGCTTCATAGGCAGATGGTCCACAAAAAATTATAACTACACAAAATGGTCTATTATATGTGGCTTGTTAAAAGGCAGTAAATTATATAGCTGATTTTCTAGGAGAGATAGAATAGTTACCATGCTCCTAGGTAGTAGGATTAAAAGTAGATATAGTATTTTATTTATTTAAATGTTAATAGATAATTACCAATTCTTACCAATTTTCATTCACCCATCTTAAATATGTGTTATACTTCCAAAGACATATTTTAAGTTTTTTTAGGTATTAGTGGCAATCACTAAGTTTATTTATGCATAGTTCAGCTGTACATTTCAGAAGAATGTGATACCAAGATTCTTTCCTTTCTGTGCCCTTGATGATATTCACAAGTAGATTTCTCTTTTGTTTTATCCACAACTGAAACACAAGGGTTGCTGTTCATGCCTCTTCTTCTCAATTCATCCTCAGCAATCCCATTTAGAATCTTGTAGGTTTTTTTGGTTTTGTTTTAATTTTTTTGTCATTTTCTTTGCAGTATGGGGGACTGATCCCAGATCTTTTCCCTGAACTACATCTCCAACCCTTTTCTCATATTTAAATTAGGGTTCTGCAAAGTTGCTATGTTGTCCAGATGGGACTCGAACCTACAAGGCTCCTGCCTCAGCTTCCCAGAGAGCTGGAATAACATGTGTGTGCCACCAAAACCAGCAGGGTGTTGAGATTTTAACAAAAGAATGTCACATAAAACTGCCACACATCCAAATGGGTTGAACTTTGCTGTCTTCTAAATTTTGCTTAGATGGGGTTAGAAAATGTATATGGCAGAACTTTTGTACCATTTACACTCCATGTAGTCCAAGATCGAATTTGGTCATTTTTACATTAAAATAATTTATGCTTTATTGTGGGCAGAGCTACCCTGCCATCCTTGCTGCTATTGAGTGTAGTAGGCCAAGCTGCCTTCCTAATCAGCACAAGCAGCATAAAAAACTCAAACTGGCTCAGTGATTGGCCCAAGTCTTTGTGTCACTTTCTCTAACTCTGTAGTCAGCTGGATTGTCTCCACTTCTCACCCCATGGCAATCAGCCTTTCATCAATAAGATAAAACACCTGAGAAAATCAACTTAAAGTAGAAAAGATTCATTTTGGCACACATTTTTAAAAGTTTCAGCTCTGTTGTTTCTAGGCGTGTGGTGAGGCAGAAATCATGGAAGGAAGCATTTAGTTGAATAAAGCTACTCACTTCATATTAACCAGGAAACAAAGAGACTGAAGAAGTGTTGGGGGATAAAGTATACCCTTCAATGGGACACTGCCAATGACCTACTTCCTGCAGCTAAACCACACTTCTTAAAGGTTCCATTTCTTCTCACTTTCCATTAAATTGTGGACCCATCAGTGGATTAATCCTTTGATGAAGTCAGAGCCATTATGATCTGTTCACCTCCAGGGGACCTCAAGTCTGAACACTGCTCCACTGGGCAACAAGCTTTCAACACATAAATTTATGGCAGAAATTTAAGATTCAAGTGGTAATAATAATGCATTTAAAAACTTGTTTCTTTCCTACAAGCTTAATAACTGTCTCTTTATTTTTGGCTTTCCCCAATTTGATTATAATGTATCTGTGCATCTCTTTAAATAGATACTTTGAAATACTTGAATTCAACAATTCTTTATATTATGCCTGACAAAAAGTTTAGGAAATTCTCAATAATTGTTTCTTCAAATAATATTTTTATGCTTTTCTGTTTTTTTCTAGGACTCTCACAATGTGTTCTTTAGTCTGTACAATGATATCAAAATATCCTTATGTTATTTAATCTTTTTCTATCTATTCTCCAGAATTAATAGTTTCAATTGTTCAATCTTAAAGTTTTCTGATTCTTTCTTTTGCCTGTTCAAATCTACTTTGATGTCTGTAGTAAAGTTTCTTTTTTTAAATTAATGATTATACTTTCTGATCCTGAGGAGAGTCCTACGATGGAATGGTTTTCTTCCATTTGCACACAGCATGGATGGGCATGTGAACATGATGAATTTGCATACCCTTTTGCTGGAATTCTTATTTGGCTGGTTGTTTTAAGTTCTCTACTTGTCACTAGCATTCTCATGGGGTTCTCATCTCCATATGTGGCTATTTAGTATCTTAGTGGGTAAGTAGTTTATAGCTACCACCATGTTGCTAATATCATCCTTCCATTATAATCTTGTAAATTCCTAGACTTCAGTAATGATTTTTTAGATTGTGAAGTTCCTTAGATTGTATAAGTTTGCTTATTTATTTTTGCTGTTGGAGTCAATCCTGAGGGTTAGACTTATCACTTAGATGTATTCTATGCTGAGAATAGCTTTTTGATGGAGAATCAAGTGTATATGTGAGCTTGATGAGATTTTAATCTTTATAGTTCACTCTTTTTCTTAGTGCTACTTGTACAACATCTGCCTGATTGACATTCCAAGAATCTTAAGCATAGCTCTTCTGAGATTAGGGGCACAACAATCTTTGCAAAAGTAACTTCATCAGTAACTCCCCCTCTACTGACTATTGATCTCATAATTTAATACACCTATGTATTTAATAATGATCACATAGATTTATCTTTTTGGTTGTTGTTTTATACTTTGCTTCATTAATCTGCTTAAAATCTTGGGAAGAAGGAGAGAAAGATGTGTGCTCATTCAATCTGCCAACTTGAACTACAAATTCTATTTTTTCCTTTGTGGATTCCATGAACTTCATTTTCGAGTTCATTAATTATATATTAAGCAAGATTATCTTGTTTATGCTTGAGAATGAGATAAAATACTTTAAAATATAAGATTGTGAGTTCAAAAATAATACTAAATTTAATCTAATGAAATAATCAGATGCATAAATAACTTACATTCAATATAGTAAAAGCACTTTTATACATTAAGCATTAAAAGTTACATTATATTTGTACCTTGTTAATCCTCTTAATGGTCAAAGGTAGGCACACCTTTACCAAACTGCACTGAATCAGATAAATGCATATTTTGTAATCAACTTAAGAGCTATTTTTGTTTATGCAGCCAAACTACGGACCAATAAGAGCACTAGTTCCTAAGTTATAATCCTTAACACAAATATGTCACCTATTCATTTGTTTACTGAAGAATACTATACTTATTGGACATTTACCACAAGCCAAGTACTATTTCAAGTATGGGAGAAGGGTTTCTAATACACGTGTCAAAGAAACAGAGAAAATTGCCTCTCTTTTTGAAGTTAATAGTTTATGTTATAGTATAACAGATAATTATAATTGCTATGGAGGAAAGAAAGCAAGAGCAGAGCTTTTTGTATGGTTGGGGGACATCACTTTAAACAGAATGGCAAGGAAATGCAAATCCGAGAATATTCTATGTAAGCAAGGCACTGAGTGAGGTAAAGGAGAGAAATTTGTGCTGACTTAGCAGAATGTATTAGGTGATAGGGCAGCAGGAACATAGCCCTGAGAATAAAGCATTTCTAGCACAATTGAGAAATAACAAGGAAGCCATTTGGCTTGTATGAAGGGAAGACAGAAGGTTGGAAAATATGTAATGCCAGGAAGCTAATGGGGGCACACATATGTCTATCAAATATAGGCTTGAACTTCAAATTTAGTGATGTGGGAAGGAACTGGACACATTGAATATAGTAGTGACGCAATTTGATTTCCCAGAACAATTGCATGCATGATAAACATTAGCTAGACAGAAGAGGGTGCAAAGTGCATTCTAGATTAAAGGGCATACAGAAGTTTTCACGTAAAAGAATGACCTTTCTTGGTTATTTCTCTTGGGGTTATCAATCCAAGATAATTTCCTATTGAAAATATTAAGATAAGTTTCTCGATAAATGGTGGAAGCTTTTAAAAAGAGAACAAATTAAAGTTCTAAAAATTAAATCTTATTATTGGATCAACATAAAGCAGATTTTTTCCAGTGAAACTGCTTCAAGCATCAAAAAATAACTAATTCCAAACTTCTAACAACCAAATCAGCATGAGGCTGTCTAATGAACAAGTGGTAAACAGTTTTTATGATGTCCATGTAGCAAATGCCCAGAGCTGTTTTTTTGTTTTGATTTCTTTAGAATTTTTAGAAAATTAATTTGAAAACTTAGTGACTCTAAAGTGAATAAAGATGTATCTTGTTTTAAAATAATCCAACAACTCAAAAATTATTGTGAAATACATGTACAAAAATCTTTAGTAGTTTAGATTTAAAAATAAATGTATCAGAGAACATGTAATATAATCATATTCTAATACTGTAATAGTTAAAGAAAAAAATTTATCTCTGATTTATTATTAATAATTTATATTTTAGAAAGGTGATTTCCTATACTGTACAGGAGTGTATCATAATTATTTCATGGAACATCTCACATTCAAGGTAGTATAAAATCACTCAGAGATGAAAACAACTTAAAATAGTGTACCAAATAGATATTATTCTCCAAAGGATGGACAAGTCTACAAGTATTTACTGAATATTCACTGTGCATCCTTGTTTATTTTTGTTTATGTAAAATTCTGTGTCATTTATATACATATTTTTTTCTTATTACTGGAGAGCACTAAAACCTCAGAAAATTCCTAATTATGTTATTTTTAGTAGGGTAGAAGATTTACATTTTCTAACCAAAAAGCTTTGTTAAACTTCTTGAAAATATATGGTTTAATTTACATACTACTTTAATATTTGAAATCACAATGAAATATATTTGGTGAAATACACATGTATAATAATGACATGTATAAACTTAAGTTTATGCTATTTTGTAATTATCTTATCAAATAATCATATATATTTCAATGTGCATATATATACACAATGGATATGTATATATGGAGAGAGAAATATTGATGACTTTATGTATACATATTTCTGCATTATATTTCTGCATTATATATTATTTTTAACTGATCATATGAAAAACTTTTAAAACAAAGTAATCTCTGGGAGGGAGTAAACTTCATAGCTTGAGGACAGAATTTTAATTATTATGCACTTCTTGTTATTTGATATTTTTGGCTTTTACTGAATATAAAATTATTTTAGATAATATATATTTTGAAATAAAATGTACTTTAATATTAAAGGGATTGTTATTACTTCATTTTTATTCTATTTATTTATTATTATTATTCAAAAATTAAGATTTTATTATTATATATTAATTTCACAAATTATTCGGTTATTATCTGCTCTTTCCCCCTTTCCTCCTCATCCCCTTCTTCTTATCTAATTATAGTCTCCATTCTACTTTCTTTTCATCATTATTGGATTCCATACAGGAGGGAAAACATTCAGTGTTTGTTTTTCTAAATGTGGTTTATTTCACTTCATAGTTTCATCTATTTTCTTTAAAATGACAAAATTTCTTTCTTCTGTACAACTGCATAACACTCCATTGTGTATATATACCACACTATTTTAATCCATTTATCTGTTGAAGGGTGAAGGTTCCATATCTTTAGTCTTAAATATTGTGTGACAATAAACATTGATCTGTGTTATGTTGACTTTGGTTCCTTTGTATATATACCAAGAAGTTTATACTTATATACAGTTGTGTGGTATACGTCATATATATAGCTGGATCATGTGGTCTTTCTATTTTTATTTTTTATTTTATTTATTTATTTATTTTGGTACCTGGGATCAAACTCGGGACTTTGTGCTTGCGAGGCAGGAGACAGAACCACTGAGCTAAATCCCTGGCTGGTCTTTCTATTTTTAGTGTTTTAGGAAATTTCCGTACTGATTTCCATAATTTCTGGACTACTTTACCTTCCCATCAGCAGTGTGGAAGTGTTGCTTTTTTCTCACATCCTCAACAGCATGTATAGTTACTCGGTTCTTGTATTTTTGATAACAGCTGTTCTCACTGGGGTGAGATGATGCCTCAATACAATTATAATTAGTATTTCTTGAATGGCTAAAGTTGTTGAAACTTTTTAATATACTTACTTTCAATTTTTACTTCCTCTTTTGAAAAGTTTCATTTATTCATTTATTGATTGGGGTGTCTTTTTGATGTTAAAATTTTTTTAGTACTTTATATACTCTAGATACAAAGCTTTGTTGAAAGAGTAACAGGCAAATATTTTTTCCCATTCTGCTGGCTGTCTCTATACTCTGTTGTTTGCCTTGCTATATGAAAAATTTTCAATTTTGATGTAGTCCCATTTATTGATTTTTGGTATTATTTCCCGTTTATTGGAGTTCTATTCAGGAAATATTTGCCTTTTCTTATAGCTTCAAGTGTTTCCACTATATTTTCTTCTAGCAGTTTTAAAGTTTCAGACCTTATACCTAAGTCTATAATCCATATTGATACTTTTTTGTACATGGTGAGGGATAGACTTCTAGTTTCAACCTTATATATAGAAATATATAGTTTTCCCACCACCTATTTGATAAAGAGTCTGTCTTCTCAAAAAAAAATGTTTTTGACACCTTGAATAATCACATTGCTTTAGTTGGATGGATTTGTTTCTGTGTCCTCTATTTTACTCCATTGGTCTGTGTTGTTTTTCCCAGTAATTTGGTGTTTGTTAGTAAGGCTCTGCAATATAATTTGAAATTGGCTATTGTGATGCTTCCAGCCTTGCTCTTTTTTGCTTTTGTTATTTTGATACTTTTGTGCTTCCATCTGAAATTTAGAATTTTTTTTAGCTCTGTGAAGAATACACTGGAGTTATGATGGGGATTTTATGGAATCTGTAGATCACTTTTGGTAGTATGATCATTTAACAATATTAATTTCAAAAAAATTCTTCATGAACATGAGAGAGCCTTCTATCTTCTAGCATGTCCTTGAAATTTTTTCTTCAGAAATCTGTAATTTTTATTATAAAAATCATTCATCTCCTTGATTAGGTTGGTTTCTCGGTATTATTTTAAAGCTATTATGAAGGCAATGTTGCTCCTGATTTCTTTCTCATCTAGTTCATTATTGGTATACAGAAAATCTCCTGATTTTATGTTCATTTTAAACCCTTCTACTATACTGAATTTGTTTATCAGCTCTAAAAGTCTTTGGTGGGGTCTTCATGGTCTTCTAAGTATAGGATTATATTACCTGCAAGTAAAGATAATTTGACTTATTTGCTATTTGTATCTGCTTTTTCTCTTTGCCAATTACTCTCGCTAAAATTTTAACTAGTGTATTGAATAGGAGTGATGAGTGAAGATCTTTACTTCAGTCCTGATTTTAGAGACGATAATTTCAGTTTTTTCCCCCATTTAGCATGATGTTGGCTGTGGGTTTGTCATAAACCCTTTCCAAGACTGAGGTATGATCCTTCAATGCCTAGTTTCTTCAGTTAATCATGAATAGATGTTGAATTATTTTAAAAGTTTTTAAATTTTTCTTCTTGATTTTATGTGGTGCATTGTGTTTATTGATTGCTCATGTTCCATCACTCTTATATCCCTGAGATGAAACCAATTTGATCATGATGTATTCATTTTTGAAAAACTTTTGTTGAATTTGGTTTGCAAGGTTTTTTTTTTTTCATTAAGGATTTGTGCATCTATGTTCATCAAAGATATTTGTCTATAGATTTGTGTGTGTGTGTGTGTGTGTGTGTGTCCTTAGTCAGTTTTGATACCAGATTGATGGTGGCCTCAAGAATATATTGTTAATTCTCAGGAAAAAATTAAAAAGAAAGAAACAGAAACTTTTGCATACTCTGGGAGTTGAAGTGATCTTATCTGAACCCCCTTGAATAGATCCTCTGTATAACCTCACATTTATCTTCACACTCACAACAAAATCATATATGCCAATTGACTGGTGAGTCAGTGAGAGAAGAACTTATTTGTAAATCCTTTCCTCCGTACTTTTGGGAGACAATGACCCTTTGGTAGAGGAATATTTTCCTCTTTTCTTTGTTCAGAGGCAGGGTATTACACTAAAGGGAACTAGATTTAATTGTCTTCCCTTCAGAAATTTACTTCTTTACTCAGTGTGTGTGTTTTGTTAATTATGCTGTCTAAAAATCAGTTTCTTTACATAGAAAAGTATAGATAATAAAATTTACTGCACAGTTTTCTGCATTGATTAGCAAAGTAGTGCAGATAAAGCACTTACTAAAGGTAGTCAATAAATGTATTTTATTCTTTAGGTCATTAGAACATCCTTTATCTCTAGATCGTCTGGCTCTACACCTTTCCTTTTAATTTTTCTTCATGCAAAAGTTATAAAGGAGTTTTAATTTTCCAATCTTGTTTCAGGCACATACACAAAAATTTATAAACTGTTTTCCCACATTTCTAAGAATGAGATCTGTAGAAATCAATCTACCACTGCAGAGTTTTATGAATCTGGCTTGTTCCCTTTTACTTCCCTTTCGATCATCACAGCTGTGTCTAAGTTTGATTCATTTAAGATGAGACCTAACATGATTCCTATCTTTACTTTAGCACCATTTTCTGGAAGATGTGTTTGTTATTCATCTCATTGACATACTTCTGGTTGTTCTATTATGTGTTGTATATTTCAGGGTTCTTTGTCCAGGAGATTTTTGGCAACCATATTTCAACTTTTATCATTTTGTTAGTAAAAGCAAAATTGCCAATTCTTTAGTAGTATCTGTATGATTAAAATTGTTATTACAGCTAGTTTTCTCAAACCAAATGTTTACACATACCTTTCACACTCTTAATAAAATTGAATTATTTCCCAATAATTAAAAATGGATATTTGATAATGTAAAAAAATATATTGTACATCCACCTAGGGCAAGGAAGAGCCCAAGTTCAATGGAAGATGCCCTTCCTAAGAAAGCCTGTTCACCATTGTTCCAATCTGGTCCTCTGCTCATCTATGCTATTTTCCAAGGGAGGGAGCCATTTGATTTACAATTATAAATGTGGAGAGATTCATTTAGCTCTATTTTTTTTTTTTTCTCAGTACTGGGGATTGAACTCAGGCTCTTGTGCTCATCAGGCAGGCATAGTGCCGCTCAGCTACATTCCCAGCCCCTTCATTTAGCACTTTCTGCATGGAGAGCATTGTATTTAATTAGATTTGCTAAACTCACTAATGCTGAGTGAAAACTGTTACCATAATTTACAAACTTAAATATTTCTATGTATGATACATAGATTATGAAAACACAACTAGAAGTGACTTTTTTTCCAAATAAGCTACAGTTATATCATTAGTATTACTTATATTCTACACTGGAGCAAGCATATATTTTTCATTATCACAAAAATTTCACTTGCTTGTTTGCATTCACGTATTTTCATAATCTATTGTAGTATATATGTATATATATGATTTCTATTATGTGAAATATTGTTCCTATTATTGTCAGAAGAACAAATTATTGTCATTATTGACATGAGAAGAACAAATCCATGTGTTTTAGGAAAACAAATTATCCTTAATTTAGCTAATTTTTCCATATTATTAAACTAAGGACAAATACTAAAACAAGTTTGCTTTGAATGGTAACTATTAAGGAAAATAACATTTTTAAAAATATATGATGACAGGGAATAAAAAATTTAGGACTATATTTTACTAAAATAAAATAGCTTTTATTTTATTTTTTTAATCTTTAAAATGTTAAAATGGTTATGGTTTTCTTCCTTAGCTTTAGACAAAATTGCACACAAAAATGATCTTTTTCACACTATTTCCAGTACAACCAAGAAACTTTTCATAATATCTTGATGTCTGCTTTCATATATTTTTCATTATATCTTTTTTAAACCAAGATCTCTCAGCATTGTTTCATAAATTTTATAACTTCCTTATTATTGCCTTCCATTTTCTTTGATACTTTTCTTTACAAAAGAAAAAGAAAAGAAAAATATTTATATATATATATATATAATATCTGAGTTGATATTTTACTTTTCAGTTAGACACTGCTACATCCAGTTTAACTCAGATCTTCCAGACTTTGATCCTGGTAGAAAAAAATTCATTTGAGGATTACAAAAACTACAACATGCAATGATTTCCTGGTTGAGGAAATCACATAAAGGCACAACTATCATAAGTTTTCAACATATTAAGATGTTTTTACTGACCTGCATTATTTGTATTGGTAGAACAAAAATATGCATATTATTGTAGGTTAGGACTCTATTGTGAAGAGAACTAAGTGCCTCATTAAAGTATAGCATATAACAAAGTAAAATGATTTTCATATGGAACCCTAAGAAAAATATTCCTAGATTATTAAAATATGTTCAAGGGCATAAATATGGCACTGCAAATATAAATATATGCATTCTCTTTCAAGGAAACACAGCATAGGAATAACTGGACTTGATTCAGCTTTGTCTTACGAATGAATGTACACCCACAAACACACATGTATATGCTACTGCAATGTAATTTTTTTCAATAAACTCATGTTAAATTATAGATGGACAATTGTTTGCCAATCCTAGTTAATTAAAGTAAGTAAAAATTGATTGAAAGTCAACTATTACTGCAACAATATTAGTAACAAGTAAAAAATTTCATTGATTGACAATGATGAAATGATTGTATTTTATCAATGACAATGATTGTATTTTCTTACTTATGAGTTGGCCCACAATTCTGGAAGCAATCAAGTTCAAACGCATCATGAATATTTATTTTTTCTCCTTAAGCCAACCAGCGAGTTCCCAGCTTGCACAGAAGATGGCAGAATCATTGTAAGGGGAAATGGGGAACTATGATATCTGTTAAGTGATCAACTTGGTGTAACACTGTCTCTGCTACCTACCTTCCATCAGCTAAAGAAAAACATATTGACAAGCCTGACAGCAATGGAGTAGGGATTATATTACATCCCCAGTTAGTCATATTAGTTAATGATGGAAAGAGAGAGAGAGAGAATTGTAGAGAAGTAATTGTAGAGAATAAGCTTTCAGTGTCTTGCAGGACCTATTAATTAATGGTGAAATTTATTCTACATTATCAAATTCACAAGTTAACATTTGTATGAACAATAAAGCCTAAGTAAAATTATTAACTCAACCCCACAAAAAAACATTTGATTCCATTTTTCTAGCATGTTAGTGTCTGCCAAAGAAAGCCACTCATATTTTTGCAATTAAAACAAAGTAATTAATTATTTTTACAATTAAAAAATAATCTGGGAGTTTAGCTCAGTGGTGCCATGCCCACCCCACAAGCACAAGGTCTTGAGTTTGATCTCTAGTACCAGAAAAAAAAAAGGAAAAATAAAATCTGTCAGTGTGGTTTGACATAGATATATTTCTTTTTAATCTGAGGCAAAAGCTTTAAATTTAAGAAAAAACTTCAACTCTTAAATTTGCGATATTATTATTTTTTTAAATCACAAGGACATGTGAAAACATCTTATGTAGGTGGTCATCTATTCCAGATGTCTGCATGTTAACTTTGAATTTGTACATTGAATCAATGGTTTCCAAACAATGACAAGTAAACAAAAGAGATCTTCATGAATATTCTTAAAGTATATATGTGAATTTAAAGTGGTGACTATAACCATATTTAATGTATATGTGTTGCCTCATTTCATTTCAACAGCTTTATTAAATGTTTGAAAAATTTGGAATTCTAGGAACGTGTGTCCTCAAAAATATAACAATAATTTTCTTGAACTTTTTATATGTATATGTATTAAAACAATTTTAATAAATACACTGTATATTATGATTTCTATACAAAAAGATATTATAACTGAATTTAATTTGTTATATTTGGCAATATCTTTTAGTCAGCTTTTTGTCCCTGTGATACAGTACATGATATAATGAACTTTAAGGAGAAAAAGGCTTATCTTGGCTTATGGTTTCAAAGATTTCAGGCTATGGTCAGCTGTGCCTGCTGCTTTGGACCTGTGGTAAAATAGAGTATCACAGTAGATGGCTCACTGGACAAGGCCCATTCATGTCTTGAAAGCCAGGGAGCAAAACAGAGAAACAAGAAGGAGGCAAGCTCCCAAGATCCACTTTAAGGGTACACCTCCAAGGCCTAATTTCCTTCCATGGTCTGCTACCACCTAAAGATTCTACCCTTTGCTAATAGTACCACTATCGGAGGACCGAACCTTGAATACATGGACCTTTGGAGAACATTTAAAATCCCATCCAAAATAAATTAATTCTCATCTGAACCTTTAATAATATGTTTTTGAAGCTAAGAAAACTAAAGATAAAGGAGGCTATCAAACCATTCCAAATTATACTAAAATTTGATGCATGGATCACCAGGCCCTTGCATCACAAAAGTGTCCTGTGATAATCAAAGAGTAGACTGAAAATTTCTTAACCATCAACTTAAATGTAGATGTCTCTATGATTTCTAATAAATCAAAACAGTAAAATTATGTAAAAATACATAAAATATAAGCTAACCTGTTATTGTATATGAAAACTTCATTGATCAAAGAATGGCCGGATAAAACATTTCCAGATGTGACTTTTTAGAGAAATTTTGCAGCAAAATTGAGAGAAAGGTACAGAGATTTCTCATATGCCCTCTCCCCTTACACAAAGTAGCTCCTCCCATAGTCAACATTCCCATCATCATGGTATAGTTTTACAATTGAGAAATCTGCGCTGATATTTTACAATCACCCAAAGTCCTGATTTATGATAGGGTCTATTCTTGCAGATGTGCACTCTGTGAATTTGGATAAATATGGACATATATCCATTATACGGTATCACAAAGTATTTTCAATTTTTGAAAATTCTTCTGTACTTTGAATATTTATTCCTGCTTTCTACCTAACCTCAAGTAACCACTGATACTTTTACTGCCCTTGTTTTTCTTTTTCAGAAGAAAAACAGCATTTAGTCAATGCAGCATTTAGCCTTTTCAGAATGGATTCTTTTACTTTGCACTATGCACTTAGGTTTCCTCTGTCTTTTCCATGGCTTGCTAGCTCATTTCTCTTCAGTGCTGGGTTACAGGCAATAGTCTGAATATACTTCAGTTTATCTATCCATAACAGTTTTTCAAAGATAAGCACTGTGCTTTATTTAGGGTGAAAATATAAATAAAAAGCTTGTTTCTGAATATATATGTGATATTTAAAAGTTAAAGTGTACTGTATTTAAAGACATATGACAAAAATTACTATTACTGTTTAACAATAGCTATTACACTATTAAATGAGGAAATAGTATATAAATGAATATAAATCATATATAGTACATATTTACATTATATTAATTAGTAGAACATATTAATAAATACAACTTTTACTTAGTCTGTATTAAATGTGGAAAAAGAGGAGAGGTAGCATTTTTTGTTTTTTTGTTTGTTTGTTTTATTTTTTGAGGCAGGATATCCCTTTGTAATTCAGGCTGGCCCTAAACTCACTATGTAGCCCAGGTTGGCCTCAAACTCCCAGCAATCCTCCTGCCTCAGCCTCCCAAGTGCTGGAATTACAGGTGGGCACCACCACACCTTGCTCAGAGGAGAGTTATTTTTAAAAGGCAATAATACAGGTTGTTATTTGAAATTAGCACTCTTAGAGGATATCTAAAATCAGGTAAAAATAACAAGGAGTTAATTTTTTTTTTCTTTTTGGTGCCAGGGATTGAACTCAGGACCTAGCGCTTGCTAGGCAGGGGTAACTCCACCAAGCTACATCTACAGCCCAACAAATAGTTAATATTAAGTTAAAGAAGGTCATAATTTCTTGTGGTAAATAATCTCCAAGGATTTTGACATTTGAATACTTATTCCTAAATCTATGAATGCATAATCAACTCTCAATGTTTGTAGAGTTTCACAATAATATATTAGCTCATAAAGCATAAATAATGAGTTTTCAAATTGGCATCAAAGTTAGTGATGACAGAAATCCTCCTCTACTATATTAAAGTCTCATCTCTGTGTTTTCATGGAAATTCTACCTAAAGCAATGCCAAAAATGAACAAATATGAAATAATGTGGCAAAAAATCCTTTAGACATCTTCTTTCCCTCTATTTACATGGTACATTCTTTGCAAAAATACTCATTCTTAAATAATCACATGATATGAGGGATTTTATTGCAAGAGATAATAAATATTTTAATAATCTTAATAAAGACAAAAGTAAAGTAGAAATTGATATTAATTATCATTACACATAGCTTAACTTACTTTTATTTAAGAAAAACTAAAACCTAGTAGAAATATTTTCTGTAAAATTAGCTCAAATTTAATTTTGAAACACCTGACCTTAGTAAGACATATTACTCATATATTTGTGGTTTCACCTAAGGCTACTTAGATTTAGAAGACAAGTAATCTATATAACTTCATTTTTCATGTAGATATTCAAGTTTGTGAAGCATTTTTGTCTTTTGTTTTGTTTTTCCAAAACAGAAGTCAAATAATTAAGCAATGCACATATTAAAACAAGGTTTTTTTTCTCGGTACCAGGGATTGAACTCGGGACCTCGCGCTTGCGAGGCAGGCACCGGAACAACTGAGCTAAATCCCCAGCCCTAAACAATGCACATATTTTAGGACATTTAGAATACAAATTGAACCTAAAATATATGATTAATAATGTTAACTTTTAAATATATTTAACATCTTAAAAATGTTGTCAACATCATAAAATATGCCTGACTGTATTTAACTACTATACCATTTAATAATACCAATGGGAGCCAACTAAATACTCTTGTTAGCTATATTTTTCTTTTTATTGCAAAATGTACATTTTACTACTACTATTCATTTTAGTAACATGTTTTTTTTTTTCTTTTTTGTAACAGGGTTTTGCTAATGTACTTTAGGCTGGTCTTGAGCTCATTATGTAGCTCAAGTTGGCCTTACACTCACAGTGATCCTTGCCTCAGTCTCTGGAGTGCTAGGATTACAAGTACTTGTTACCATGCCAGTCTGTAACATGCCTTTTTTAATTAAGTTTATTTTTACATTTTAGATATATAATACAGTTACATTCATCACTGGGATCTTGTACCTTTACATGATATATGTTGGTTCTTACTTTTTCCCCATTCCCTTGCCTCCCTTCAACCCCTCCCCCCCCTTCCCTTTTGCAAAGACTTTGTTTCCATTTTTTTCTTTTCTGATACTTTTTCCCTTTCCTTTCTTTCCTTTCCCTACCCCTCCCATTTCCCCTACCCCTTTAGACCTTTTCTACCTATTTCACATTATCAAATATACATTTTGATCCTTTTAGTTTTTCACACCAGAGAAACAATTTGATATTTACACATATGTGTACTATTTATTTCACTTAAGAGTAAGGTCTCAATGTGCATCCATTTAGTTATAAATGTCTCTAGTTTCTCGTTCTTTATGGCTGCATTGTTGTTTTTTTTTGGTACTGGGGATCGAACTCGGGACCTTGCACTTGCGAGACAGGCGCCGGAACCACTGAGCTAAATCCCTGCCCCATATGGCTCCATTTTAAAGATGAAAGTAACATTACTTTTCTGTCAGCTTTATTTATTTTTATATGCTTCCTAAGGAGAATTTATATATTTTTCATTAGAGCTAAATAAGTAAAAGTTTGAAAAGATTGAAGCTAGTCAAATTTAAGTTACCTATTCTGAAATGATATGACTAAAATATTTTAGAAGTTTAAACTAGAGCATAGGAAGGCTAAATTGAAGTTTTTTATTTCAAAATTAGAGTTGTCTCTTGATACCATTTGTGCCCTTGCTATGAGTCAGATGTTTGTAGATTTCTCTGCAAAAATAAAGACATCGTGTGTCTTACCACATTTGCAATTTATCTCTTAGTATTAGCCATTTACCATCAACATCTACTAATTTACTTTTGCTCGTGGATACCTGAAGTTCCTATTATTCGATCCCCTATATTGGGTTGGTTCAATGTCCAAATAAAGTAGATGACATGGGAAAAACAATGACTTACCACCACTTCAATTCAAATTTGTTAAAAATTTGCTAGGAAGAAAGATGTTCAGGAGCAACATACAGTCTATTTTGCTCCCTTTCCTGAATTGAGAATCCCTCCCAGGAGGAAGAAGGCAGATGATCCTGTGAACATAATAAATAACTGTGGTAGTTCAGAAATTAACTAGATACTAATAGAGTGGATGAAAGGTAAACTGAAAGTCCTGGATCTCTCCCTGCCTCATCAAAGCCTCTTAAAACCTTTCTTTTTTAATTTATAATAAAACTTTAGACTGAACAAGAGCTCTGATTTGTCTAAGTTTGATTTGACAAATGGTTCTTTGTGGTCACTTCATATATTTATTCAGTATTTTCTAGGATTGGGTAAATTTGTACACAGAAGTAACTTTCTCCCTGTCCGCTTCTCCTGGCTAGAGCAGAAAAGCCATTATTTTAAAGATGTGTAAAACATCACTGAGTTTTCCAGAGTTTTGCTGGCTTCTCGTATTCCTTCAGATTTCAGAATCTACTAGATATTTCTAATTTCTAATTATTAAATGATTGTGGAAGCACAGTATGGATTCAAGTGATATTAGATTAAAAGTTCAATTTAAAATTTATATGCTCAGCATGAAATTAATCAGATTGAGGTAAATTTCGGTCTTGTTTGTTCTTCAGTCTTATTTTAATTTCAGTCAAAGGACTGTTTCTTTTTGTGAGGATGTGAATAATTACCATGAATATCAAATGTGTACTGAAGGTTTAAGTGGTCCTTATCTATGAACACAATGGGCAACTGCCTTCCCTTTTTTGTTTTATAAGCACTCTGGATTTTCTTTCTACCTGAAGCATTTCTCTCCAGTATGTATTTATATATTATATCCCATTTGAAAATGACAACTTCAGTGTCTGTATTTTACTTGCTTGGATTTTACAGCTATGATCTAAAATGAGAAAATTAAATGTCAAATATTTTAAAAAATTATCGTCAAGGACCTAAGAATTTGAAGTGTGGTGTAGAAGGAGGTGAATCTTTATGGAAAATTGAATATAACGCACACAGTAGAAGATAGGCCAATAATTTAAGGAATATCCTAAAATTTCAGGAAAATATTTTATTTAATATATGACAAGATATAAATCACATTTATGTCAATTTTCATTAAGCTACTTCTAAAGAAGATACAACTATATAATTTAATAAATTGAGACTATTTAAAACAATAAGGGAGTGACTGAAACACTGGTTCTTTTTTGGGCTGTAGGGCAAATGTTGTAACTGCAACAAGCCACTCTATCAACCTCAGATGCTCCACCAATTATCGTGGAATTTAATCTGATAGTTGTTCAAACTCAAGTTTTCCTATTATATTTTGAAATTATGAGTGACATTTTAAGGAAATGTTACTGGTAAGGCTTTTATTTCTCTCAGAGCATTACCAAATCTGTTTTGACTTTGTAATTAGTATTCTGAGAGGTTATATTTGTAGTTCTTTTTCTTTGAGATGAGCCAGATGGTGGCATCATTTTCATTCAAATTGTAGCTTTGAACTTTATTATCTAAATATTTTGGTTATTTATGTCACAGTAGGTTCTGAGAGGTGTTTTTATGGCAAGTTTCAGTTTTCACAAATTTATCAACTGTACCCTGCTTAAGGCATCATACTAAGTGACAGGGATAAAAAGATAAATGTTACCTGCCCTTACAAAACCTATTTTGTGCAAGTAAAACTTCCATACAAGTCAATAAATTTTCAATATTACATGCCTTTCTAAAAATTCATAAAGACTACGAGTTTAATACCAAACAAGAGTGATTGTCTTCAAGTATTTCTGGGAGTGAAGTTAGATAAAACATAAAAGGGAATGTCACACCTAACTTGAGGACTAAGAAATAGCTGTTTACTATGAAGGAAAAAGGATAATTTGAACAGAACTAAATGTCTTGGTAAAGCCACAAATGAAAACTACAAAGTATGATGGAAAACTATAGTAAATATTTACAGTTTTAAAAATTACACTAAAAGGTACAGTGCTATTGATACCCCTCAGAACACTCTCCCCTTACCTTTGAACATTCTTAGCCCATTATTCTCTCCACTTTGTGAATCAGCTCTGGAATTCTTCTTTTGTGCGCGTAGTTAGTTCCTGTGTCATGGCTGTCTTGATGTTCTGAATCGATTCAAAATGTTTATCTTCCATGGTTATTTTGACTTTGGAGAAGAGACAGAAGTCCCAGTGTACCAGATCCAGTAACTAAGGTAGATGAAAACACAACATAAAAGTAACGTTTGTGCAAGCCTGCCTTTCTCTTGCATGGCACTTGGCAGCACCATTCACCATGCTTTTTTAAATCACACCACTTATAGATACTCACAGTGAAGAACTTCTAGAACTACTTCAGAAAGGGGCAAAGATTATAAATGTCTTTGAAATGAGGGGGAATAGTTTGAGAGGAATTAATGGGAAAGTGTCTTTTACTTTAATATATTATTTTAAATTAAATATTCACCAAATATTTTAAGCACCCTTTGGATAATGCTGGTTGGTGAATTTACATGCAGAAAAGTACTATGGAAAATGATTATGACATCAAGTGAACAAGGTCAAATAAGTCTTCAGAGGACACATAAGTCTGGGCAAGTTATTTAGGGAAATAAAAAGATCAGTGGTAAGATTGTGGATCCTCTGCCACCATTAAATTTTGGTTTATTGCCCAGAGATAGAGCAGGAATGGATGTCAGTGTCTGGGAGACAGTCCTAACCCATGGGCTGTAGACATATTGAAGCTGTGTGATTAAGATGTCACTATCGTCCCTGGTTTTGAAGAGTACTCTGATGGGTAGAAATTTAGCTCTAGCCCAAACCTCCCAAATCAGAATCCATGGTTGCTGGAATAAAAAATGTAAAGAAACACCATGATGTGCTAGGACACTGCATTCCAATTCTTGAGCTGGAATTTGTACATGTTAGGCCATGAAGTCTCATCCCAGAGCTTAGCCTTGTGTTGGTTTCCATGGAGGACTGCAACACCAGAGTTTAGGGGAACTTGTCTTGTAAGCACAAGTTAACAATTGCTTTTTGAATAAGTAATGTGTTTGGAATATACCATGGTATAAAATAATCTGAATATTTTTGTTACCATTTTCTATCATTTGTGGTTTTAAAAAAGCTGGTATTTATAACTTGCTGATATTTGACTTTTGAGCAGACAACTTTAAACAATATTCTATAATGACATTTGCCTCATTCAATTTATATTCATTCATTTAATATTAATGACAAAATTACTGTATTAAATATGAGATTAGTGATTAAAAAAAACCCTGATATAAAGTCAAAGGAAGTCTTTTTTCAAGATAGTTCAAATTTTTCTTGCTCCACCTTATTCCTATTAATGAAAACCACTTGTCTTTGTCATTTATCTTCTGATTTATCCAGTAACCTACTTCTACCTGCCCAACTGCATCCAGTCCTTCCTTGTCATAGTAGTATTCACTAGTGTTCTGAAGGAGACATTACCTAAAATACAAATCTTATCTTTCAATTATTAAATCATTAATAATGTTCCATTCCCTTGGAGATAGAAAGGAGTTAGTATTGGATAAGTGATTGACATACGGGAGATAAACAGAGGAGTCTTGAATGGATTAAATGAAATTTGTTGCCTCATTTAGCTGAAAATTATATAGAAGAGCAAATATAACCATCAGTTAAACATGAAATAGAATAGCTATAAGTAGCATATAAATATATCCATATATACTACATATTTTATAAAATACGTAAAAATTAGATATGTAAATAACTTCAGAAAAAATGAACTCCAACAAATGAATCCTAAGATTATCCAAAAGTTTGAATCACAAGAACTCTGAAAAATTGGGTGTTAGCTCACAATAATCTTATCTTTTTTTGGTTTTATTTTGTATTATATCTCTTTTCTCAGATTTTACACTTTAGTTCATTACTTCTCACTCTTGTGTATTTATTTCCCTTTGCTTTCAATTGAATAATTCTCTCTCAAGTTAAATACATTTTATTCTTTGTAAAAAGTAAGATGATGGATAGATGATAGAACAAAAGATGATAGATAGGGAGATGCATAGATTTCCTACTTGACCTCTTACGGTCCTGGAGCTGTAGCATTCTCTTTCTGGTCTTGAGATAGGAGATAGGGCATGGCTTAGACTTGCTAGGAAGCAAAGCATGGTGGAATTCCAGAATCTTCACAGCAACTCCTCTCAGGACCCCATATGGAGAACTTCTTGCAAGTTCCCACAAGGTGTGGATGGAGCATAAAGGCACAGACATCAAAGATTGCAAACTATCTTGCCTTTTCATGATAGCCCACTCTGTGTTCCCCAGGATGCACTTTTATTTTTGCTTTTACTTTTCCTTTCTTTTGTTTGGTCCAAGTTCCCTCTGCCGAGCCAGTTTCTCCCTTACCCTTTCACCCTTCCCTTTTCAAATAAACTTTGCCACTGTTTTGGGGTTGTTTCATTCAATTTTTTGTTCCAGATGAGAAGTACTTTGTCAATTTATTTGATGAGCCATTTCTAGAAGGAGCTCTCTGATAACAGTTTTACCATAATGTTGTCATAAAAATGAGAAATCCCATTAAATTTTTCAATCTTTACTACAACCAGTAAATATGTTGACCCTCTATTCTTGTTTAGCTTAAAAGCATTAAAATTTGGTTCAATTGGAGATTAAGTATGGTTTAAAGAGATGTTTGGGACTGTCAATGGACAAGAGATGTAATTGTGCTGGTTAATTATCAGTATGATTAGGTTAAGAAAAGCCTAGGGGCACATTTCTCTTTGGCACTGTTTCCCTGTTCTGTTTGTTTCCACCATGAACAAAGTATCTTTGCTTTGCCTTGCCCTTTGCAAAGTGTCAGGACATGGGCAATATTTAGACTTTATTTTTGTCAGAGTACAAAACACAGAGCCTCTAATTCAACTGTCAATGAAGTACTTATTCCCAACTGAAACATTCTGACTCTGGCTTTTACTGAGTGCATTCCCGTCAGGATTCAGGTCAACAGAGCTTCAACCATAATCACTCATCAGGCTCTATGTATAACAAATATAAGGTTTTGCTCATCCTCATTTACAAACTTTTTCATAATCCTTCAGCTAAACAGTACCAAAAACTTCTGAACCACATGGTCGAGTATATTCACAGCAATGACTGCCTTCTGAGTGCCCTTTTTATTTTTGTCACAATGACCAGAACACAATACTTGACCTTAAAGGAGGAGCCATTTAAACTGCCTCATAGTTTCATGGGATACAGTCAATGGTCAAATGACTCCAAAGCAGAAATACCGTAGAAGAAGGGTAAGGCAAAGCAAAGATGTTTAGTTCATGGTAGATGGAAAATCAGGCAGAGGAACAGTGCTAGTGAGTAAGGGGCAAGTGACAAGACATAATACTCAAATTTACACTTCTGTGAATCATCCAAAAGTGTCCTTTACTAATCCTATGAAGGACTCTCAAGGCTCTTAAATCGACACAATCCAGCTTCATCGCAAGATCTGACTATGGGACTTGAAAATCCAAGTCATCGCAGATGCTTTTTCTTCAAATTTCCTATTGACTTTCCCTTCTAAGTATCTCTCAAATCAGTCCACTTCCCACATATCTCCTGGGAACCACTGATTCTAAAACTAAGTCTATGAGTTTGAATATTTTTAAAAGCAAAATTGTATTTCGAAGAGCACCAGAACATCTCTTCCAAAAAACTGAGAAGCTCGATCATTTTAGATTACAGGAATATAAATAATTTACTATTTTCAGAAAATTCTTTAAAGACTACACTTTAAATGTACATATTTGTTGGTACTATTCAAGATAAAATAAATCTAGGTCAGGCAACCAAGTGGGAAAAAGCTGGATTCAGCAGAATCACGACTTCATGGCACACTGTGCACACAAAAGTTATCATGTATCATGTGATTACATTTTCTTGATTTGACAAGAAACATAGTTTTATAAGATATAATTAAATCTACAACAATCTTGATAAAAGCTTGTGCTGATAAGTATTTTACAAATTTTTCCTCTGAATAAAAAAAGAAAAAAAATGAGGCGTTATATTTTTCTTTATATTTAACTCTTCAAAATAATGCCAGATAAAACCATTTTAAACATATAACTACTGAAATATTAATATTACTTTCCACTAGGACATCTTTTCTTCTTTTGTCTCTTTAAAGTTGTGTTTTAGTTTGAACAAATTTATAAGTGAAATAAATATTTTTCATTTCTGATTACTTCATTTTATGTCAGATTTGGTAAGATCTTCTCTAATCTAAATGATAGTGCATGTTCATGGTGGCATGTACCCTTCTTTTATCCATTTGGAAATTTTTTTGGAATGGGATAATAATGCATATTTTTTCTTTCAAATAAGTAGTTGATTATTATAATAAAACTAAAGAGTATCTTTCTAGGACACTAAATGTGACATGATGTATTCATTGTAAATCAAAATCATGTATATGTATGCGTATATGTAAAAACGTATACACTGATCCATTTGTCTGTTTTGCATAAGTAGCACAGCCATGATATATTTAAAGAATATTTTTCAGTTTTAAGATACGTTAATGTATTTTCTCTTTGAATTGTATTTCTGGATCCAAATCTACATGTTTGAATATTTATTGGGATTATATTGTTTTAAAGTTTAAATTATTTCACAAGTAATTCATAAATATTTTTGATTCTATGAATATAATCAGTAAAAATAGTTATATCCCTTTGTTTATATATTTTTAAAATTAATTTTACTGCCACATTTTAGGTATACAATATAATGACAACATTTATCATTGGAAATTTGCACATTTATATAATAAATCTTGATTCTTAATTTTTCCCCATTCCCCTCCCCTCCCTTGAACCCCTCCAAACCTCCCTATTTACAAAGACTTTGTTCCCATTTTTTCCTTTTCTCATATTTTTTCCTTTCCCTTACCACTTCCACTTCGCCTTTCTCTTCCCCTTTGGAACTTTTTTCTATTTCACATTATCTATTATACCTTTTGAACCTTAATAACACTTGCATCTTCTCACACCAGAGAAACTATTCAGTATTTACACATGTGCGCTGTATTTATTTCACTTAAGGATATGGCATCAATGTACATCCATGTAGCTATAAATGCTTCTAGTTTCTCATTTTTTATGGCTGAATAGTGCTCTATTATATTAAAAAAATACACTTTGTTTATGCCGTCTCCAGTTGATGGACAACTGGGCTGTTTCCAAGTTTTAGCTATTACAAACTGTGCTGCTATGAACATAGGTGTACATGTATCACTGTCATATGATTCTTTTAATTCTTTTGGGAAGATACCCAGCAGGGGAATAGCTGGGTCAAATGGGACCTCAAGCCCAAGTTCTATGAGATGTCTCCATACTGATTTCTATAGTGGTTGCCCCAGTCTACACTCCCACCACAACCCCGCCAACATTTGTTATTGGTTGATTTCATGATAGCAGCCATTCTTTCTGGGGTGAGGAGGAATCTCAGCATTGTTTTCATTTGCATCTCTCAAAGGCCAGTGATGTTGAACATTTTTTCATGTTTATTCACTATTGTTACTTCTTTGACAAATTTCTGTTCATTTCTGTTGCCCATTTTTGGATTGGGTCTTTAAATTTTGGAGGTCTGATTTTTTTTAAGTTCTATATATTTCTCGATAGTAACTCTTTGTCTGAGGAACAGCTGGTAAAATTTTTTTTCCTGCATTGTAGGTTATCTCTGTCATGCTGTTTATGGTTTCTCTTGAAGTACAGAAGATTTTTAGAGAGATTCCACTTGTTGATTCTCTGGGCTATTTCACGAGCAACTGAGGTTTTGTTCATGAAACCTTTTCCTTTGCCAATGTCTTCAACAGTTCTACATAAACTCTCTTCCGGCTGGCTTAGTGTTTCTGTTTTAATATTTAAATCTTTAATATATTTCAGTTTTAGTTTAGTGCATGATGAGAGATATAGGTGTAGTTTTAATCCTTGGCAAGTTGAAGCCCAATTTTTCCAGCACTATTTATTAAAGAGGCTATCTTTCCTCCAGTGAGGGTGTTCGGCTCCTTTGTGGAAGATGAGGTGGCTTAGTGTGTCTGGAGTTGTGTCTGCATCTGCTAATCTGTTCCACTGGTCCTAAGGTCTGTTTCTTTGCCAGTACCATGATGTACTTAATCACAGTAGCTTTGTAGTATAGTTTCAAATTGCGGATTGTGATACCACCTACCTTGTCTTTGTTGCCTAGAATTGCTTTTGCTATCCTAGGTTTCTTCTTGTCCCAAATGAATTTTTGGATTGTTTTCTCAAGGTCTGCGAAATATGCTGTTGGTATTTCAATTGGGGTTGCATTGAATCTATGTAGCAGTTTTGGAAGTATGGCCATTTTCACTATATTGGTTCTTCCTAGCCACGAGCAAAGGATGTCTTTCAATTTTCTGATATCCTCTTTGATCTCTTTTTTCACAATGCTATACTTTTCAGAGTAGAGGTCTTTGATTACTTTCATTAGGTTGATTTCTAGGTATTTTACATTTTTGGATGCTCTTATGAAGGGAGTTATTTCTCCAGTTCCTCTTTCAGTGACTCTGTAGTTCATGTAGAGGAAGGTTATTGATTTTTGTGTGTTGACCTTTATCTATCTACTCTACCAAATTTGATTATTAAGTCTAGAAGTCTTTTGGTGGAGTTCTTTGGGGTCTTCTATATAGAGTATTGTTTCATCTGCAAATAATGGCAAATTAACTTCTTCATTTCCTATCTTTATTTCTTTCTCTAGTCAAATTGCTGTGGTAATGTTTCCAAAGTTATATTGAGCAGGAGGGGTGATAGTGGACATCTTTGTCTCCTTTCTGAGTTTTTAGTGTGAAAGATTTCAATTTTTGACCAATTAGTATGATATTGGCTGTTGGCTTTTATCAGATTGAGGTACAGACCATCTATTCCAATTTTCTGTAGGTTTTTTTTTTTTTTTTATCATGAATACATGTTGGATTTTGTTGAACACTTTTTCTGCATCTATTGAGATGATCATATGGTTTTTGTCCTTGGCTCTATTAATATAGATTTGTGTATGTTGAACCATCCCTGTATCACTGGAATGAATCCCACTTGGTCAGGGTGTATGATCTTCTTGATGAAATTCTTCATTCTATTTGCTAGCGTCTTATGGAGGATGTTTGCATTTATGTTCATTAGTGAGATTGGCCTATAGTTCTATTTTTGGGCTGGATCTTTCTCTGCTTTTGTGATAATGGTGATGTATACTTCCAAGAGTGAATTTGGGAGTATTACTTTCTTTTCAACGTCTTTGAGGAGTTTAAACAGTAGTGGCAGTGGTTCTCTAAATGTCTTGTTGAATTCAACAGTGATGCCATCAGGGCCCAGGCTATTCTTAGTTGGTAAGTTTTTAATTACTTTTTCAGTTTTGTTGATTGATAATGGGTTGTTTAGAAGTTTTAGGTCTTCTTTGTTTAACTTTGATAATTCATATGTATCTAGGAATCTGTCCATTTCTTCTGTTTTCCATCTTATTGGTGTATAGGTTCTCAAAGTAGGTATTGATCCTCTGGATTTCTTCTGGGTCCATTGTAATTTCACCCTTTTCATTCCTAATTGCATGGATTTGGGCCTTTTCTTTCCTTTTTCTGATAAGGTTGGCTAAGGGTTTGTCAATTTTGTTGATTCTTTAGAAGAACCAACTCTTTGCTTCACTGATTTTTTTCTATCGTTCTCTTAGTTTCCATTGAATTGATTTCTGCTCTGATCTTTATAATTTCCTCTGTTGTATGAGCTTTGGGGTCCTGCTCTTCCTTTTCTAGGAGCTTGAGGCTTAGGATCAAGTTGTTTATTTGAGCTTGCTCTGTTTTCCTAATATGAGTATTCACTGCTATGAATTTTCCTCGTAAGACTGCTTTCATTGTGTCCCATAGATTCTGATATATTATATTTGCATTGTCATTTAATTGTAGAAAGTATCTGATTTCTTCTTTAATTTCCTTTGTGACCCATTGGTTATTCAGAAGTGTGTTGCTCAATTTCCATGTGTTTATGACATTCTTGTGGTTTCTTTTGCTATAGATCTCCAATTTCTTCGCACTATGGTCTGATAATATACAGGAGATAACTTCAATTCCTTTGCACTTACTTAAACATATTCTGTGAGCAAATATGTGGTCTATTTTGGAGAATGACCCATATGTAGTTAAAAAGAATGTATATTCTGATTTTGTGGGGCGGAATCCTCTTTAAACATCTGTTAAATTTATTTGTTCAAGAGTTTGATTGAGTTGTAGTATTTTGTTGTTTATTTTTGTCTAGTGATCTATCTATTTGTGACAATGGGCTATTGAGGTCCCCCACTACTGTTGAATTAGTGCTTATTTGATTATTCATGTCTGTTAGTATTTGTTATATATAGTTGGGTGCACTAGTATTTTTTGGTGCATATATATTTATGATTGTCATCTCTTTCTGTTGGAGTGTTCCCTTTACAAGTATGTAGTATCCTTCTTTGTCTCTTTTAAATAGTGTTGGTTTGAAATCCATTTGATGTTCTAATAGGATAGCTACCTCTGCTTTTTTTCAGATTCCTGTTGCATGGAGTACTGTTTTCCACCCTTTAACTTTCAGTCTATGAGTTTCTTTGTGAATTAAGTGTGTTTCTTCTATGCAGCATAGAAGAAATTGTAAGAAATTGAAAATTGGATCATAGATGAAATTGTTGCTCTTGCTTTTTGACCCATTATAGCAGTCTATTTCTTTTGACTGGTGAATTGAGACCATTAAGATTGATGGTTATATTGATACGTATTGACTTATCCTTGTCATGACTTTTTCTTTTTGTTGGATTCTCTCCCTTTGCATTTAATTTTTTGTCATGCCTGATGGATTCAGTCTGCTGGGCTTCTTGGGGATGTGATTTTCATTTTCTTTTCCTAGTATATTGTTTAAACATTTTTGAAATGCTGGTTTGTTATTCATGAAGTTCCTCCGGTACTCTTCTGAAAGTACCTTATTTCTCCATCAATTTTGAAAGATAGTCTTGGAGGGTACATTGATTTGGGTTGGAGGTTTTTTCCTTTCGGAAAAAGTGCCTACAGGCTCTTCTTGCCTTGAGGGTTTGTGTTGAGAAGTCTGCTGTGATTCTGATGGGGTCTTCTTTGTATGTGATTTGTTTCTTTTCTCTAATTGCTTGTAGAATTTTGTTCTTCTCTTGGGTTTCTGAAATCTTAACTAGTATTTGCCTAGGTGTAGTTTTTTTTTTTGGTTTTTTTTTTGGAGTCCTATATAGCTCACTTATTTCTATGTCAAGTTCTTTTCCCCAGCTTGGAAAGTTTTCTACAATTACTTCTGTGAACAGTTTTTTAAGTCATTTGCACTCTCTCCTTCATTGACTCCAATCATTCTTTTTTTTCCCCCATTAACTTTATTGGTACATTTTAGGTATAAAATACAGGTACATTTATCTTTGGGATCTTGTACCATTACATGAGTCTCTTGGTTCTTATTTATTTCCCCCTTCCCTTGCCCTCTCTTCACCCCCTCCACCCTTCCCTATTTGCAAAGACCTTGTTTCCACTTTTTTCCACTTCTCGTATTTTTTCCTTCCCCTTTTTTCCCTTCTCCTACCCCTCCCAATTCCCCTGCCCTTTTAGACCTTTTCTTCCTGTTACACAATATCAATTATACATTTCTTAAATTATAATATCAAGATCTAGGAGACATTTCCACATATTTTACAGAATTTAAAAGGATATAGAAAGCATATTACAAAAATTTGTTTTGAAATAAATTTGACAACTTCTAAGAAGTACCTTGGAAGACAAATTAATGAAACTAACTCTGGAGGAAGT
>NW_004624810.1:2488828-2520575 GCF_000247695.1 Heterocephalus glaber | reverse complement strand
AATAAAAACCCTTTAATTTTAACCAAAATGAAATTAACTAGATTTTTCATGGTAAACCAAATTAGAAATAAAATAATGTTATCAACATATATAAGAAATGTAAATACAAGCAAATGTGAGAGGTCATAAAAAAATTGAAATATAGAAAAAATGTCTAGTTTCTAACAAAATAGTGATCTAATCCAAGGGATACAAAGTAAAAAGTAGCATGATTTTCTGCCAAATTTTATAAAATTAAGGACAATGTATATCTACTTCATTTAAATTAACAGTGAAGATAGAAAACAGCAAAAATTTAAATAGGGAGATATACCTTGTGGGCATGGGAGTGAGATCTGGGAATGAAGGGAGATGCAACACTGGGAGAAGAGGGAGAAGGAAAGAGGATCACTATGTGATACTTGTCAATAGCCCATGAATAATATGTTCATTATGTATTGCAAACATATACTAAGAAAACTTTTTACAATTAAAGAATAAAACTAAATAATAGAACTAGGACAGTATCTGATCATCTTCCAACCTCCTACTTTCCTTCTTGATTAATAAAAATATTCTTGGCAATTTTTTATTTATGTATTTATAAAACATCAAGACAAAGATGATAAAATGGGAAGACAAACACAAACCTATTAATTTTCCTTGTTGTAATAATTAAAACATATTAGAATAAAATTAGCAAAAATGTTCCTGATTATGAAAACAAGGTTAAAAAAATAAGCCCAGTAGTATAAATAAATTCAGTAGCATATTGAAAATAATAACACATGGAGCAAATTATGTTTCAATATTACAAAAATGTTTTACTGTGAAAAATTATGACAAGCTAAGCTCTATCTCTTGACTAATTAAACATAGGCAGTTTTCTGCCTAGATGAAAATTATAATTCTTCTATTTATGCAAAGTTAATTATCAAGTTTTTCAAAATGTGTCTTGGTCATCCAATCATTTCCTTTCCTACTCTTTTGTAAGATTAAATAGGAGTTACTAAAAACCTATCATTTAAGACAATACTGACAAAAGTGTTATGGTATGACAGCAAAGAAAACTGCAACATGGTATTAATGAAACAATAAAAATATGTGGTTATAACATGAAAATAAATTGATGAAATTAGTAAACATATATTATGTTGACACTTTAATGATGTATAAAATGTATAAATGGGAAAAGAGATTAAAATCATTGAATAATTATAAGTCCCTGTATATAATTTATGATTATTTCACATATAATTTTATATACATATATAACCACTGCATACACACATTAAATTCTTTCTACATATACTGATATGTTCAGAAATATGTATCAGTACATATATGAAGGATATATAACAATATATATATTTTAAATGATACCATATATTTATGTGTACATATGTACTCCCCCAATAGAGAATCCGTGAAATATAAGCTTCATGTATTCACAAACTAGTCTATTCTTGAATATCCTGTCACTCTGTGATATAGCTAAATGTTATCATCTTCTATTTTTTTTTGCTAAAGAGTCCAAACTTGGTTTTGTTAAACATTTGCCTTAAATTTTATCTACAAAGTAACACAGCTGACATTTGAAATTGGCAGCATGAATACCAGATACTGAGCACTCTTATCAATTACACTGATCCTCTCACTTGCTCATAATGAGGTGTCTGAGGTAAAATGAGTTTGGAGCACAAACAGGATTGTACACACTATACTAGGTTTTTTATTGCTGAAATTTTCAAGATGTGTGCATTTATACGTAATGAGCATAGTGAATGCGTAAGCAGAACATAATACGCAGACTCACTCAAACATATGGACCACTGTCATTTTTCTTCTTCCAAAATGTTGTTAGTGCTAATCCTTTGGGACTTTTTTTCCTGAAAATTGCCACTAAAATAATACATATTAAGCTATTACCAGGGGAACACATTTTATCCTAGAATATAAATAAAATAGTTAATGAATATTTTCAAAATAATGCTCTTATTGTTGGCATATGAAAATTAGGTTGCGCTACGGGAAATAAAAAAGAACCAAAAAACAACAAAAGAAAATCAATCCCCATACCATGCACCCTTGCTTCTGACCTGCCTTCCACTTACATTCTTAACAGTTCCTCGTTTATGCTGGATTTTTTCAGACTCCATTGTACATAAAATAATCTCTGGGAATTGTTAAAATGTATATTAGGATTTGGGAACCCAGGGATAGAGCAAGAGATTTTGCGCTCCTAGTAAGCTCTAGGTGATGGTGAGTCTGCTGGTATTTGAGCTGCACTTAGTAGTGAACAGTTAACAGCTTTCTCTCTTAATCCGAGTGCACTTTGATTCTGGGACTCCCAGGCACGTCAGCGCCCTCGGGTGCTCAAATCCCTTATGTAAAATAGTGTAGTAGTTACATAGAACCCATCCCCGTCCTCCCGTGTATTTTAAATCATCTACAGGTCCTTTAAAATGCCAAATAAAATGCAAACATTCTGCAAATAGTTGTTATACTATATTGTTTAGGAAATAACAACAACAAAAAAGTCTTATCAGTTCACTATAGATATGACGAGTTTAGAATACTTTTGATCAGTTGTTGGTTGAATCTGTAGATACGTAATCTGCAAATTCAAAGGGCTATCATTTGAAAATATTTTTAGAGTAATTAAAATCCCTTCCAATCCAATTCTAATCCTACATAGCTGTTCTACTGAAAAGAAATATGCTAACATAGCTTTCTATCAATGGGACAAAATACCTGAGATAAATCAAATGAAAGGAGAAAAGGTCTGTTTTGACTCACAATTTTCCAAACAAGAATCTTATTAGAATTTATTGGTTCCCATGAAAATTATCTTATTGAATTTTGGATATAAATAATAATAATAATTTTGTTGCTTTAATAATGTACGTTATGAATTAATGTTAGAGGATCTTTTAATCAAATTGTGTACATTGTATTCCTAAGTATTCACATTCTCTACATATTTATTTGTAGATGATCTTTTGTTATGAAAAGAAATAAATTTGAGATTATGTAAGCTAGATTGTGTTACCTGAAACATAAAGTTATATAACTGTGGAAGCACAAATGTAAAACATATAGCACACACTGAGATGGATATTTTACATTCAGAGAGTGGCACAGCAGCCATATTGAATGAGGCCTCATTCACTCTCTTTAATTACAGTTTAACTGTAAGTCTGAAAGTCATTTTTAAATGGTTTGATTTATATATTCATATACTCTTATAATACATTATAAAAATTCAAATTCATTTTTGATTGAAGTCACAACATAAGTTTAAATGTTACCTCATGGACGCTAATTTTTTCCTTTATAACTAATTGTGTGAGTCTACATTTCAATTCTAAAGTCTTTTCCTTTCTACTGTAATATATCTTGAAAGATTTAAATCACACATTCAGAAAATAATTGCCATTTTAAATTGAACTTGGAGCAGAACAAACCAATTACTGTAGTCGCATCAGTGTAAAGCATTTTACTCCTCTACCAGCTGAGAAGTGTGCACATTTCCTTTATCACAATTATTATCGCATTACTACTGAATTTGTATTCACCTCCTGAAGTAGACTGAAAAGCTTGTGAGGGGATGAATATCCTTGAAGTTCATATTGGATTTTAATAGTCTAACTAAAAATAATTTAAAATGCTAGAATTATGTGGTTCAACTAATTTTCATTCCTTCTCAAAATCCTTGGTTATATTCTGATACATAGTAAAAATCAAAATATACACACACACATACACACTTCATGGCAATATTTAGTCACAGTTCATTACACTGTTTGTCTAATAAGATGAAAACATATTTATTAAAAGTTGTATTAAATAGAAGTATCTTCATCCTAATGTTTTATTTCTGATATAAACAAGTGACAGGCCAAAGATAATTTGGAGAAAATTGTTCTGTCCTTATTTTTAAACATTAAGGCAACTTCATTGAGCTGTAATTCACTTACAGTCAAATATACTCTACTTTGTATATTTTGACAAATGAATATAATTTGATAATGGAATCAAGATATATAATATTATCATCACTCCAAGAAACATATAGAATATATCCATCACCCCTGTGCCTTTTTGTAGTCAATTTCTTGGCTACTCTGGCTATTGGAACCAGTACTGAATTGCCTATCATTCTGCATTAGTTTTGGGGAATTTATAAATAAATAAAATCTTATGGTAGGTAATATTGTTCTGGCTTCTTGTGCTGAACAATGTTTTTAACTGATCCACAGTGCTGTATTTAGCAGTAGGTCATTTTTTAAAAAAATATATTGCTCTATCATATCATATATTCATTTTCTTGTTGATGAAAATTTTAAATTCTTTCATTTTGGGGGTAGATAATACAAGTACGTTAAACATACATCTTATAAGCCTTTTGCTGAGCTCATACTTTATTTCTTTTGAGAAAATTATTATGAGTGAAACTGCTGATTTTTGATGATTAGTGCATGTTTAACATTATAAGAATCTGCCCAAAGCAGTTGTAAAATCTTATAATCTCATCAATATTGGATGGATTTTTGGTCATTTCACACACAACCTCACCATATGGAAGTGAATGTTTAATAATATGACATTATGTTTTAATTTGGATTTCTCAAATGACTAATGTTGTTTATCATATATATACATATATATAGGCCATTTGTATATCTTTATTAATGAAGTATTATTCAAATATTTTCCTCATTTTTATTGAATTATTTATCTTACTTTTAATGGATTGTAAAATTTCTTTAGATATTATGGACAAGTGTCACATTGTCACCAATATCTAAGAAAGGCTAAGAAAGCAATTGCCTAGCTTTAAATAACCTTTATAGTGAAGAAAGGCAAAGAATAATGGACTGGCTATAGCAGTTGTATTAGCTAGACAGTATTGCTTTCTGTGACTAATAATTGACACAATAATTAACTCAAGTAAGTTTTATAACCTGATAGCACCAATGGGTGTGATTATGATCACATGTGTGTACACACACATAGAGTTATTATATGAGTATGTGGCATTGGATGAATAATTGAAAAGAATAATATACTGTTAATTTTGTAAAAATAAAATGAGAAAAAAGTGAAATGAGAAAATATAATAAATTTTAGGATTTTAACTATGATCTGCATGAATAAAACGTTACTACTATTTATTGTTTTTACTACATACTAAGAACAGAATAAGTCATGCTGGCTACATTACTGATTTACCATCTTTTGGAAAAAAAATGCCCTCAAATACTGTGTTGTATAAAACTATGGAAAATTATACTTGTAGGCATTCATTACAAGATACACCAGATGAAAAATTACATGTTTATGCTTTGTTTTTGGTTTTTTTGGGTTTTTTTATGTTTATGTTTTTGAGTCACCATTTTAAAGCTTTGGTCTGTGTTCATAATATATAACAATTACATTCATTTGGGGAAATTTGTACATACAGAGAGCACACACAAAGAGATAAAGCAAAATTTTCTAAGTAAAATGAGTACAAAAAAAGGAGGAGCTCTGAATATCAACAAAGAAAAAAATACACAATTGTAATCTTTCATTGTTTGAATAAAAGTGATTACTATATTTCTCAATATTTGGTCAGGAGTATCTTCCTAGCAATATAAAAATAAAGGTTTAAGGAAAATCAGAAAACACTGGGCATTTGGAACCAAGTAATGTCCCTGCCTTAGTCTCGATTCTATGTAGAAACTGAACCAAAAATACATTTGCTTACTCAGTTATGAGGAATTGGGTCACCTGAGTATAGAGGTTGGGAATTCTCAGAATCTGAAGTGGGTAAACTACAGATTTCACTGTGTATTTCCGGTCTGAATGCTGGAAGAACAAGACCCAGGAAGAGTGGATATTTAAGCTTGAGTCTGAAGGCAGGAAAAGGAAGATATACCAGCTCAAGGGTGTCAGGCAAGTACTCTAATGGAGCCTTCAATTAATTGGATAATGACCCTCCATGTTAGGAAGGGCAGTCTGCTTTACTCTTTCCAGTGATTCAAATATTTCTTTCTAGAAACACTCACACAGGTGCTTACCAAAGCATTTCAGGTACCCTATGGTCCAATCAAGTTGGAACATAAAAGTAACTATCATAGTTACATTTCTTCCTAAGTCGGTGTTCTTTATGTCCACTACCACTTATCTCAATTACAAAATGCAGTGAATGTGAATAATGTTATCATTTTCTTAATTACAGTGAAAACCTGGGAGAACTTTACATTAGTTTTTGCTTTGTTTTCATTTAGTTTTGGATTTTTCTTTCTGGGTGTTGGCTTTCTTGCCTAAAGAAACATAAATGTAGATCTTTTGTTTTTTATTAATCTAGTCCTCTCATATTACTATTTGCTTGTACTTTGTGTTACATTTTTGTTCCATCTTTGTGAATTTTGTTTATTGAGATTAGAAAACATGTCACAAAATGTGTAGGTAGTTTATTAGAAAACTCACTGTCTTTTCTTCCTTTCAGTACCTTCCTGAAGTCCTCAATTCTGATGTCCTGTGTTATAATTTTTATCTTGAATTTCTCCCAAATGCCTGAGTGTTGGATGCTTGGCTCTAGCCTGCAGCACTATTGAAGGTGGTGAAACATTTAGGAGGCTGGGCTAGTGGAAGGATGTTAGGGTTTGGGGTGTGCCTGGAAGGGGCTAAAGGGATACTTGTCTCTCCCTCTTTCACTCTCTTTTGCTTCCAGGCCTTCCTGTGGTGAGCCTCTTTGCAGCACCATGTACTCCCTACCCTAACGTTCACATTCTCTGATGTGATGTTTGGCCTCACATGAGCTTCAAAGCAGAGGAGCCAATTGATTTTGGGATGAAACCTGAAACTGTGAGCCCAAACAAATCTTTCTTCCTTAAAAGTTGAGTATCTTGGATATTTTTCTTTTTTACAGTGACTGAACTAATACAACTCCTAATCCCCCATCTTCTTCTTGGTTTCTGTTATAGAGATACCAAATGTATTTAAACTTCCAAATATCACTCTGGCCTCCAATCTACTTGGTCACTTAACTATTGCAGACTTGATTTTTCTGTATGATTCTTTCTACTGCACTATGTTTTGAATAACTCACCTGTTCTAACTCAATTCTTACCAAATTTCAGATTGGTTATACTGCTTTTTGTAGAAAGTGAAAGAATTTGCCAACTCAGGTTAGAAAGCAAACTGTAATAATTAATACTAATATAAATGCTAAGATAAAAGAATCCCAATCAAAGAACTGGTGTTGGTGTGGCACATACCATGGAGTTGTCAGAGGGTCGAGAAAGACAGTGGAATCCTTAGAATAAACAAGAGGAAGAAGAATATAATTAGGGTAGAAGTAAAATGGTTAACTACAGTTAGTCCCCTCAGGAAAATGTAAGTCAAGTAATGTTATTCATGTTTTTGTATGTGTGATTAAGTTTTGAGATATATTAGTATTTTTTCCCAAATTCAAGTGTTGTATTCTACATAGTAATGTTTTACATTCACATGAAAAAAGTCACACCTTGAACAATGGCATTTGCGTTTTTATTTATTTATTTATGCTTATATTGATAATATATCCATTGTAGAGTACTAGGTTGTTCTGCCTTTTTATATCTCAATATTGTTGCTCTTTTCTCACTGTGTTTATGCTATATTTATTTCATGTTTTTACTTTTTATTATCTGTAATATGGTACATCATATTGTCACAAGATGTTACTTTTTATATTGATATTACTAAGAAATTACCAAACAACAGAAAATTGCTATATCCCAGCACTAGAAAAACAATGTTAAATAAAATGTCATCCATTTTCTCTTGTAACTAATGAGAACTGACTTTCTCATATAAAATACTGTAATTTCAATATTTGATACACAATGTAAGTAATAATTTGTTACATTCCAAGATACATAGCTCTACAAGTAAAATATTAGCAAACTCCACTTAGTGTATATCATTAATTCTGGTGATTATTTAACTTCCTAACTCTTCTTACCACTTGTCTTATTATAGTTTATTAGTGTTTATTTTAATATTAAACAGAAAGGCAATAGTAGTTATGAGTCCAGACTTGGGGATAAAGACTTGCTTGGTTAGAGATGTTTAAAGAAATTAGTGGGATTTATGTTGTTACAGTCATCTCTATATTCATACAAATTTGTCATCAGCCATCCTCTTGTAGGACTGATTTCCAAAAATATTTTTGTCATCTGCTATGTACAGTGAACACATACAATAAGCCAGTGGTAGTAAGACAGGGGGATGTGTTACATGAGATTTGTTGTTTGGCACAAGAAATGTATATTCCTGGAGTAGAAATTGAATTTGTGGAGAGTTTTATTTGTGGAAAATTCTTCCAATCATCAGATATATAAACTGTAAGGTAGCAATTTAGATTTTCTTGATGCCTATTAAGCTTTAGATTCATAATATCCCCCAGAATTCTCCTATGTTCAGAGCTGTGGATTTTGGAAGGTGATTTTATCCTGTGTGATCCACTGATATATTCATTACTGAATGTGCTAGGGGATGGAGTCTGGTCGAAAGAGGTGAATTACTTCATCACTGTGGGTGTGACCTAAAAGGCTGTATTTTGGTTCCTGCATCCTCTCTCTCTGTGTTTCTTGGCTGCTATGGATTGAGCAGCATTCTACTGTTCTATATCTTCCTTGAAGTCAGCTAACTATGGACTGACCCCTCTGAAAAATGTAAGCCAAATAAATCTCTGCTTTAAGATGTGGGTGTCAGATATTTTATCTCAGTGATAGGAAAATGACTAATCCAATGTCTACATAAATGTTCTTGCTTTTCCTATCAGAAATATAGTTTATAATGTAGCATAAAATTTAAATGCTTTAGTTCAGTATTAAATATATATTTTAGAAGGACTCGTGTTTATTTTCAAGGCAAACAATAACAGTAATATTATAGAAAGTCCATGTGTTACAGTTCATGTGTGAAAGAAATTTAATGAACATTTTTAGAATTTGAAAAAAATTAAAAGATATGCACATTCAAATTGCAGTTTTCTGTCCCATAGGAAAGGGAAAAAACTATTTCATCATCAAATTGTTTCACCAGTTAAGAGCAGTTTAAAGGAAGCTTGTACTCAGTAAAATATAATAGTAAATTTCTCCCCCAAAACAGTAGATCTTGGAGGAATTTCTATGGCTACCATCTTCTACAGTTTATGTTGCAAAATATTATTTTTCATGTGTGCTGCAGAAATATCTCCTCCATTATTCCTATGGACTTTTCTTCTGAATGGAAATTAAAAGAGTGATTTTAGTGTGAAAAATACATATACCAATACTGTATGGCTCTATGGTGGCTTTGAGGTGGAACTGGTTCTCATCTTGCTCTTTCACTACACATGCCAAATTTATCTCGTGCTAGTCTATCACCTGGGTATGTAATCCAACAGTACTGAAGAGTCTGAGACAAAATACACTTTTCTCAGGTTAGCAGTTCTGTATCTGTTTATTTACAGATCGAATGAGGTGATTGAGTAACAACAGTAGGCATCTGAGTGGATCTCCTGACTCTCTGTATGTATATTTTATCTGTATGTATTGTGTAAAAGTGACCCTTGGGTACCCCAGCCAAAGGTTGTTGCATGTGGAAATGGATCCCCAAGTTTGCAAACTCAGCATTGTGGGGATTAAAATTTTCCCAGAAATTTCACTGGAGATAACAATATAAGAGCCATTTCTGCTTTCAGCCTTTTAAACCCACCACACTGTATTATTTCTATTGGGAAACAACATTGATAAAGATCTCTGGTTTAATGAATACAGTAGATCTTGAAAGTAATGCCTTTAAACTTTCCCTACAGCTATGCTGTGAGTATGTCCTTCCAGGGTTTCATGTGAGTGACTACTTCTGGATGGTACAGCAAATAGATCCTATGATCATGGCAACACATCCTTCATTGTAAAGTGAGTATCTTATTAGATGTTTTGCCTATGTCTGTGGATCAGGGATTCCATATGCCCTCTGGTAATAGTGCTGACTGAGGCTCTGAATTCAGGAATATGTATGCATACTCAGAATAGATATCTATTTCTATGAAGAGAAAATTTTTGCCCTTTCAGGTTGAAAGGTATTCAATATAAACAACTTGACACTAAGTTAGAATTTGTTTTTTTTAAGGAATAGTTTTCCATCTGGGGTTCAGCGTTGATCTGCTACAAATAATTTGAATATTTTTGGCTCATAATATTAGAATATTATAATATATTGGATATTATAATATAATATGATATAGCTCATAATAATTGAATATTTTTAGCTCATTATTAATTTGCATTCAATACTATTGGCTCTCTATATTATTCTTATATCTGCCATTATGTCCATTATTATATGAGCTTATTATGCTATTCTGGAGTGCTATCTTTTTGTTAATGTAGCACATTTCTCCCAGTAAAGAAATATTGCCATTTTTCTAAGTATTGAACTCTAAAACTGAACTGAACTGCCATCAACATGAAACTTTATAGGTTTGTCATTTGCCTTTGTGATAGTATGTCACTTACAAAAGTCTCCAGTGAAATAACCACCACCTTTCTTATGACCAATTAAATCAGCATAATGTCATCAATGTAATGATCTGTGTGATATTCCAAAAAATAACCAGGTGGTACAGATTTTTTTAGACTATATTATGATATAAGATAGTCCTCAGGCAAACAATAAATAGCTACTCTTTTCTACTCTATGTGAATGGAAAATGTTTCTAATTACCTTTTTATGTGATATAGAAAATAATGCTTTCATCAAACTATTAGCTGGATGCAATGTACCTAAGCATATATGTGCTTAGTAATCTTCTCTAACAATGATGCTATTATTCGCATAGTGGCTGCGATCAAAGCTGCTATTTGAGCTCATCGTAGATCACACTGATTCTGCACGTTTCACTTTGCTTCTAGAGGATAGAATGGCAAGATAAACAGTGATATGATTGGAACAACTGCTCTTGCATACTTTATGTAAGTGTTTGATGATAGCGCTAGTTTCTGCCACCCCCTTCCTGAATGTAATATTGATTCTCATTGTCGCAAAGGTTTCCCTTTGGTATTTTGTAATGTAACAACTTACAAATAAACATCAAAGAAATAGTGTGGTGAAACTTGTAAGTCTGGTTATATCCATTCCTATTTTATGCCCACAAAGTGGGGAAATGACTGCTGAATGAATTCATGAAACAAGGGAGACATTAGTAAAAACCTATATATTATGTGATCTATGTAACTTCTCACTCTGATAAGTAGATTATGATGGTAGATGGGGTTTCTTAATATAGGTGAGAGCCAAGAGCCCTCAAAATCTCTGGATGCTTACTTTCCTTAGGGTATAGAGTCATTCAGTAGTCATAGGTCCCTTTGAGAGCATGGCTGAGGAATTTAGTACCTTTATAGTTATTTTGTTATTTTCCTTGAGTGCCTAACCACTATAATAAATAAGTTATAGTTTTTAAAAAGGCTTCAAATTTGGGCAGTGAGGAAGTTATGCATAATATTTGGTTAAGTTTACCACCCTCAGCCTCCTGCTCCTGTTCAACCCTGTCCTTTAGTTATGAATATTAGAAACATCCTTTTCTGCCTTTCCATTTTGCTTTAGAAATATTCAGTTGTATAAACTATACCTAAATTTTCCTCTGGACTCAGGTTTTTTGGTTTTCCCCCTAAACTTGCCATTCAATAAGGTAATCATGGCCTCCTGACTTCTAGTGATTAAGTGCTGCCATTTGGGACTCTGTCTTCTTTTAGGATACAATGAGAATGGCTTAGTGACTGCTTCTCATCTATATTATATTATATGATATTGTTGAATTCTTGGTGGTTTTGAATATATGTTAAAGATCACATTCTTAAAAGCCATTGTGAGTTCTATGTCCTCTGGGTTTCCCATGGAACGTAATCTCCTGGTGTAACTTTTTGCATCATACTAAATGTCTATTAAAGTACCTTTACTTCCCCTTTCTTCATCTTGTACCACCTACCAGCTTAACACAAGTGTTTCTCTTGTGCTTATTATTAACCATCTTTTTTTCATCATAGGGCTGAGCTTACCTCATCTCTAGGGATTGTTGCCATAGTGCTTTATCCCATGTCATGAAAAGGTACCCTCCCCCCATATGGATGTCTTATGTACGTACTCTGAATTCTAACCCCTTCTTCTTTTTTTTTTTGGTACCGGGGATCAAACTTGGGTCCTTGCACTTGCACAGCAGGCAGCAAAACCACTGAGCTAAATCCCCAGCCCCAACCCCTTCTTCTTTCAGTGTGCCACTCACAAAATCCAATCCCAAGATACTCTCATGGCTTCTGTCATTAAATGCAATCCATTCTTATGGCTCTTTTAGTGTACAATCTTTTTCTTTCCTTGTCAGGCCATCAGTGCTTCCTCTAACAAGATATCTGAGCAGTGTATTCATATAGTCGCATAAGCTAATTGATAATTAAGTTAAAATTTTGTATTACTTATCTTTAAGGAGTATTGCAAAGTCATATAAATTTCATTCCATAACATCTTTGTCGAACTCTGGGCATATATATATATATATGTATATATATACACATACATATATATATATACACACATATATATATATACATATGTATATATATATGTGTATATATATATCTGCAATCTTTAACACACACTTTATTTTCTTAATTTTTCTGGCCATAGGAAAAGCTAGTCTTGGGTCTTAAAAATGAGTTAGATTCAAGTAAATTCAGAGAACAGGAAGGACTTCCTAAATTAGGAGAAAGGTATAGAAAACATGAAATCATTAGCCAAGTGACCAGCTAGATAGAGCAGAAAATAGGACACAAAGAAATAAAAAAATTGAAGAGAGAGTTTTAGAGCCAGATTTGAGATGAAGAAAAGCATCAGATAATGGAAAAAAGAAATTTTGTGCTTTAAGTGTCATTCTAGTAAGACATGTCTGATGTCTCTGTAAAAGATAATATTTTGGAATGTGGAAGCTGGCCTTCTGCAGATAATTCATGAAAAATTTCCAATCACTCATTGTTATTAACTGAATTTAATCTATATTTCTAAAAATGTTCCTAACATCCCAGCTAGTATACAATATTATATTTGAACATTTTGTCTGCTAAAAAATTATATTTTTATCTTGACAGATAAAATTTTATATATTTGACATGTTTAAATTTACATTTATAAATATATAAATATATGTATATATAATAGACATATACATTGTCTCACATAGTTATTACACTTTTAGTCAGAACAAATTATTCCATTTTTTAGCATTTTTAAAGTATATATTATCTTGTTAAATATAATTTCCATGTTGGACAACAGATCTCTGTAACTTATTTCTATTTAAGGTCATGTATTTTTTGATAAATTTTTCCACAACCCATTAGCTCCCCATCACTGATGGGGATGGTGATCATCATTTCACCCTCCAATTTTATGAAATTAACATTTTTAGATTTCTTATACCAAGAGCTAGCTCAAAAATTTCTCACACATGTCAGAATTAGAAACAATGAAACTGTGCTGTGCACATAAAAATTTACAGCAGTTTCTCTAGAAATGCAAAAGAAAAACAAAGAAATATTAGTTTATTTTGTTTGCCTATATATCTGCTATAAATACATATAACTGATTTCAAATTATCCATGTGCTCAGAAAACCCCTTAATATTAATAATTGCCTAATAGGGGCCAGAGGATTTCCATAATATCTAAATTCATGCAAATGTTCTTAATTTAAATTGATTATAGAAAAAAACAATCATGGTTTTGTAATGCAAAAATAAGTTCCAGATATGACTTAAACTTAAGAGTATAATATGTTGTCTGGAATGCCTACACCACTTGAAAACAAGGGTTTTGACATTAAATAGTGGTGTATCTTAAAATATAATTTCCAAATTAATATTTTTCTTACAAAATAGTACTTCCATTTTCATTTTCAAAACTTTTTTCTCCATATGAATGAACTTAACAATATGAACTCTTTTGGCTGGTAGCCACTGACATACTGCAAACTCTATTGTATATCCTTATAGTTCTTGTTCTTTAAGTTACTTTGAATTACTTTTAAATGTTTTTTCCTCCATATAAAATAAATCATTTAATTTTCAAACTTATAGGCTATTCTCTTGTATTTTAAGTGAGTTTCCATAAGGATTGTTTGACTGACATATAAATAAGAAATTCAGAATTTTAATAGATAATATCTTTGACTATGTAAATTAAAATAAAAATAGGTGCTTTGTTTAAAATGCAATTTCATTAAAAATATGAGATTTAAGCTTAGTAGTTTTACAAATTATGCCAAATGACTTTTCTATAAATTCCCACACATTTTAAAACTATGAGAGCTAGTCTAGTAAACATCATCTTTGATTACTTTGCAAATGCATGGCAAAATGTGTGGTCTACAAATTAACATTTGATAAAAATAATCTTTCACCAAGATGGTTGAGTATATGAACTTTCATAGGCAAAGCACTTTAGATATTTTAGAGAATGATAGTTTAAAATAAAAAACATATAAATTTGTGCTGCTATGGTTTGCATGTAAATTTGAGTGTCCTGCACTGGTCCATATGTAAAGGTATGGCCCCAGGGCAGCAGTATTGTAAGGTGATGTGTGTCTTTAAGAGGTGGAGTCTAATGGGAGATCCTTAAGTCACTGGGTATGGAAAAGCACTCTTAAAAGAAACGATGGTTCCTAATCTCTTCTCTCTCTACCTCTGCCTCCTTGGAGTTTGTTGGGTGATGGCCCACTGAGTTAGTTAGTTATTGGGGGTGTCTGATCCTCTGATGAGAATACACCAGGGAATGAAAGAATAATATACAAAGAACAAGGAATAAAGAATAATGAATGATAGTTTATTACTTGGGAAGCTGGGAATTTATCTTAGCTCTAACTTGGCTAACACCTGATCTTTGCTCTCCCTTGACTAAGACCACAGGCTCTAAATTAGTCAGTATTTAGGATTATACAACATAGCAAGGGGGCATGAAGGCAGATGTGGGAAGAGCAGAACTAATGCACTGATGAGTGAGGCTGTAAAGGGGAATAACTATGTATTCTTGTGAAGGACAGGTCACAGTTAACAAGGCACCTGTGCTATCTTGCAGGTCATAGGTAACAAGCCACCTGCATTATCTTTAGCTAACATTTGATCTTGGAGAATGACTGCACAGTCATAATCCTCAGCTACAATGTTTTCTTGCTATTGGAGACATCACAACCTCATTGATCACTGAGACCTCAGTTGTGACCGCTGGCACAGGGAAGTCTGTCTCCATATACTACCTGAAGGCTCATTTAGCAATTCACATGTAGAACTTGGAATGACTCATAATTTTAATCAACAGTTGAATTGTAAGCCAAATCAATAATATCTAAAGCTTGCTCAGCGCAGTTACAAGCTGGTCTCCTGCAGGAGTTACCACTTGCTCCAGCACATGCTCTCATCATTACTATCTGCTCTTACCAAAGGCCAAACCAACACAATGACTTCTGTCTGATCTTGAACTTTGAATTTCCAAAATTCTGAGCTAAATAAATCCTTTTCCTCAAGGTTGGTTATTTGCCTTAGATAGTTTGCTCTGTTTTTGTTTAGTTTTTGAAACAGGCATATCTGTTATTCTATGTTTGAAATAAATACTCAAACTAGGAAGGAAAACCTTGTTAGATGAAACTCTCTTGCTTCACCAACTCCAACTCTTGCATTCAGATTGAAAATTGAACTTTGAAAATACAACAGTTTTCAAAGAATATCAAGTGTACTTAGACTTTACAAAAGCAAGGACAGCATTCATAGCCACACTAGAGTAGAGGTGCTGTGGATACCAGGGTTAGATGCTGATGCACCAAGATCACTGTGACTTTGGCCAAACTGGCCTTGTGAAGATCCCTCTAATGACAGACTGCAATTATTCTTCAACTTTTACCTTCTGAACAGGTGATTGCCTCAGGAGGACAGGTCCAGATTCTAATATCTGAAGCAATTGTATTTCATCAATACTTACTTCTCTGTACCTGCTAATTTTAATGATGAAGAATAGGTACTTATTTATATATATTGTAATCTGTTGAGATTCTCATTTATGTATCTGGAATAAGTATACTCATAAAATTCTTGAGTTACTTTTTCAGGAAAGACTTGACGGAGAGTCAAAACTTCAGATATACCTGGAGCTAAAGAAAGTTAAGAAAGAAAATGTTAACTCATTTTTTCCACTAGAGCAACAGCAAAAGTCAGTACAAGAATGCAATCTGCCATCATGAGTATTTTCTTTTAATTACTGAATATTAGAGGAGAAAAAAGAACAGGTGAAAAACAAGAAAAAAAAGATAAACTATACAATGTGAATTTTATAAAAATCATATAAACCAAGAAAATTTGGTGTAAGTATACAGTTTAGGTAGTATGAAAACATTACCTCATTGCTAAAATACACATGAGTTTAAACTCTTCTCTCAAATTTTTGTCATAAAATGAATCATAATAGCTTAATTTATCGCTATGCTAAAATATCAGATGATAGCATTTCCATTAAAAGGAAATTTGTAAAATAATAATAATAAAGGACATTTGTAAAATAATAATCTTTATGTAAGTGATCAGATATTTCTTATTAAGAGTTGTGGGGTTTTTTGTAAATTGTGTAGCCTATAGTAGTAACTAATTAGAAATTAATATGAAATCTGATCAGAGTGTCATAGGCAGCAAAAGAGTAGATGTTTATATGTTCCTGATACAATTCTATATTATTAAAGAAAATAAGTTTATAGTAGGTATTATAAATTTGTTTATACTATCCTATTAAATTAATATATGAACATATAATCAAAGAATATTAGTTTGTCTTATTTTTAAATGAAAAATTGTGGACATTGGGAGTAGGATATTTGAACCTGGAATCTAATGATAACAGAATAATCACTAATTTGATTATTTTTTCTATCTTCTTTATACTTTAAGGCATATTGTACATTTCCTAAATATTACTAACAGAGGAATAAAGAAAAATTAATATTTTTATGGTTATTAATACATGTAACATGCCAGATATTTTAGATAACTTTATTCATTTCAGCCATATATTTTTACAAAATTTTTAATTTTCAAATAAATATGTTGAGCACATTTGTTCTATAAGCAGGTAGGCTCACCTGTGTAGTAATCAGAAGATTTCTTACCACATATGGCATCAGAATAGTGACAATTAGATATGCAAAACATTTTATGTTATTAGGAAAAGAAAACTGTTAATATGCTTAAAATAAAAACTATATTTGCCCTTGAGATTGAAACACTTGAAATCCATCAAGAACAACCCACTGATGTGTTACCACTATAGTTGCCACTTTATAGCGAAATGGAATATTCCCCATAATAGTGAATAAGTAGGCCCTGTCTAATATTATCTTATTTAATTTTAGGTTTACAAAATACATATTTGAAGAATGTACCAGAGAAAGTTCAAATATTCAAGCAACTAAAATTTAAAATGATTAAAAATTTCAAAAACCTCCCCATCCTGCTCCTGTCTGCACCCAATCCCACTCTTAAAGGATAATTATTTTATTTTTAACAGCCAAAAACCACCTCCTACAACTCTTCCCAATCTTTCATATATAACTTTAATGATATTATTGTCAGCTGATATACAGATGAAATCAGTAGCTTGGAAAAGAAAGATGAAGTTTAGAGAAACTAGATGGGAAAATAAATATAATTTTTTTAAAAAAGATTAATTGCATAAATTGTAAGTATCACAAAAGTAATTACTGCAGCAATAGGGTGATGAAAGTATTCCATATGATACTTTTGTGACAATAGCAATTAGAATATTTATCATAGCATAACCAGCTATTTTATTGATTTTATCATAGATACATAGTATTATTGTGATAATCCAATAAATAAATAAACATGAAAGTCAAAAGAGTGACATGAATGTACCTAATAACCCATGCATTAAGCAATCAACTCTTAATCAAAATCATGATTAACATTCTGATTATCTATATATTTCTTTTTAATGGTTATGATTATTTCAAAATTATAGAATATTTTCAGTATTTTTCATATTGATTTCACCATATCCTGTTATTTTGCAGTTTTCTATTCTATTTATTATTGTCACCCAGCAATGTATAAACAAGAGCTTCCAGATTTTACCAGAAACAGTGTTCAGTATTCTTTCATTTCTTCTTAAAGCTATTTTTTATTCTTCTGGTTTCTTTGACGTAATTGTTTGGGGGGTCGGTTGTGCATCTGTCACTACAGAATTATTTACACACATCCAGATATTCATGTGTAATATATAACATTAATGTGTGTGTGTATATATATAAACATATGTGTGTATGTAACTATGTGTGTGCTGGAATAATAGCTGTATTTTCCCAAGACTCTTCATTAGTTTATTTGTATACTGTAATATTAGATTACACTATTTAACAATTTTCTGGAAAATCCTACATTTTATATCTAAAATGCACTCTTAATCTATCTTGAACAGAATGTTTTTGTTTTTCATATCTTTGAGTAATATTTGCTGTTTTTATTATGGTTTTTGCAAACATTGCTGATGAAGTAACTGGTTCTGTATTATCTTTCCAAAAATCTGTTAGACTCTAATCTTCATTTTGATTAGCTAAAATTTCAGTTAAATATATCTAGATGTTATTTTTTTCATTCTTCCTCTTCTAAATTATTAAACAAAGGTCTATATCATTAATGTGAAAGTAGTAAGTGCTTTCTTTCTTTATGTGGAACTCTAATCTGCTTCTCCACAAATGGGAAGCACATTGTAAGCAGGAAAATATTTTTGTAATCTCCACTTTAAAATGCAAACGAAAAGAAAGAGGCAAGCAGCCTGGAGAAAGTGATCACTCCAAATGAATCATTTCATGCTGTGAACACAGGTACTTTCTGTAGTTCACTAATGGGATGAACCACTTTCACCCTTTCTTTTCCTCCCTTATATCTTCAAATATTGCTTTAACCAATCATTATGATGATCTGATATACCATCTATATTCAGAAATCTACTCCTTGACTCTTTTCTGATTATCAGTTCTGTTATAGGGACTTTCCTGACTTACGCTTTCTTTTGATGCAAAAGGATATTTACTTATTTATTTCACTGGAGAAAGGTAAACATGTTTAATCACTCTCTTGCCTTAAAGCAGATATCCCAGTTCATTTTATGAAAATCTCCTCAGGTTTTATTTTCTGAAATAATCAGTGTCTAAGGAGATAGAGTACTGTTTAATAGCAGATATAACTGCGGATGTGCAAATGGAAGTAATCAGGCCATTAGCACTTCTGCTCAAATTGTTAAATTGCAATCCATTTTGATAATAGTTAAGGAAAGATGTATCTGAATTAGTCATGTCAGTTTTGACGACGTGACTCATAGGAATGAAAGTGTTTAATGTGCGAAACATTCTCCTTGGGAAGATGTTATCATGTGCTACTTAGATAATAGCCTCAGTAATGGTGGGAGCATGGGACAGTGCTGTGCTGGCTGGAACTCTGCTCCTGTATCAGTTTCCCATTGCATGTCAGAGTGAGATAACATAGCAATTGACAACCATTGACTCAAAGCACTAATTATCGCAGAGGAAGATCTTCTGCCAGTGGGTGCCAGAGAAGGTATTTGAAAGATGGTAGCAGTAGCCAGGAAGAAATTGTGTGATGAAGCTTTTTGGCTCAGTTTTTTGGATCATGTGTAAAGAGATTTTTAAAAATTATAGGTATATGCTGTGCGTTGAGTCTAGTATATATTTTATAAACCATTTAAATATTTGTAATTTTTTCTTAAGTTTTTAAAAGCAAAACTCCCATTTACAAATTATAATTGTTTATTATAAATTATTTTTCTAGTTTCAATTCACATGCAATTGCAAGTTATAGTACATGAGGTTCCATATACCATTTTGTTAGTTTCCCATAATCATGATATATTGTGAAAGTATGGTATTAACATCACAGGTAGAATACTAACATTCACACAATGATGATAGAGAAATTGAAAAAAATTCATGCATTTTGAACATTACTGTGATTTCACAAAGAGACATGTGTAAGAACTTATTAGACTTTTCATGTCATAATTTACCAGTGAATCTGGAAACAAATAATATAAAATTCAGATAGTCTTTTTTGCTATTTCTCTACATATCTGGAAAATCTAAAATGCTCTTCAGCATTTGGAAGTCATCAGTTACAAGTCAAATAAATTTCTGGGTTCCAGACCTCACTTTTGCTTAAAGTATTTTTCAATAGCTGTACCATAACTCACTCTTAATTAATTCCCACCCCATTACCTGCAATGTGCACTAAATCTTTTCTGGCAAGTTAAGTGTCTGCTTGTTTGGATGAGTTTTTCTCAGTGCAATGTATTTATTTAACCATCATTGGTTCTCCTAGTGCATATGCTATATGAGGTGTCATCAAAATATACGGTAAATATTCAATTTTTAAATTAACATTATTAGTACATTTTAAGTATACATTATGATCACGTTGGGAATTTATACCCGTACATGATATATCTTAGTTCTTGTTTATTCCCATTTCCCTTCCTTCCTTACACCCTTCCAGCTCTCCCCATTTACAAAACATTTGTTTCCATTTTTTTCCTTCTTTTCTCATATTTTTGTCTTTCCTTTCCCCCCCATACCCTCTACTTCCCCTTCCTTTTGAATCTTTGCTTCCTATTTCACATTATCTATTTTACATTTTGGTCCTTATTTACACTTTCAATTTCTCACATCAGAGAGACAATTAAGTATTTACACATGTGTATCTTATTTATTTAATTTAAGAATATGACCTCAAAATGCATCCATTTAACTATAAATGTCTCTAGTTTATCATTCTTTATGGCTGAGTAGTACTCCATTTTATTAAAAAACACACACAGCATCTTTATTCAGTCACCAGTTGATGGAAATTTGGGTTGTTCTGCAATGGAGACTAAGAGAATGATACAAAAAATCACTGAGTCCAATAGTTGGTTCTTCAAAAGAATAGATAAAATTGACATACCCTTATGCAATCTTATTCAAAAAAGAAAGAAAAGGCTCAAATCCATGCAATTTGGTATAAAAAAGGTGACATTACAACAGATCTAGCAGAAATCCAGAGAATCATCAATACCTACTTTGAGAACCTGTACTCCAATAAGATGAAAAACACAGAAGAAATGGAAAGATTCCCAGATACATATGAATTACCAAAGTTGAACCAAGAAGACCTAAAAATTCTAAATAACTCAATATTAATCAATGAAATTGAAAATGTAATTAAAAACTTACCAACAAAGAAAAGCCCAGATCCTGATGGCTTCACTGCTGAATTCTACAAGAAATTTAGGGAAAAACTATTGCCACTAATGCTCAAACTCTAATGAAATTGAAAGGAAGGCAAAACTTCCAAATTCATTCCTAGAAGCAACCATTACCTTGCTTCCAAAAGCTAAAAAGGACCCAACCAAAAAAGATAATTACATGCCAATCTCCCTAATGAACATAGATGCAAAAATCCTCAATAAGATACTGGCTAACAGAATGCAGAAGATCATCAAGAAGATCATACTCACTGACCAAGTGGGATTCTAGGGATCCAAGGATGGTTTACCATTTATAAATAAATAAGTATAATACACTATGATAACAGAGTCAAGTACAAAAATCATATGATCATCTCAATAGTTGCAGAAAAAGCATTTGACAAAATCCAACAAGCATTCATGATTAAAAAAAACCTACAGAAAAATTGGAACAGATGGTCTTTGGCTCAATCTGATAAAAACCATCTATGAAAAAACCAACAGCCAACATCATACTAAATGGTCAACAACTGAAATCTTTCACACTAAAATCAGGAACAAGGCAAGGATGTCCACTATCACCATTTCTGTTCAGTATAGCTTTGGAAACATTAGCCACAGCAATTAGACAAGAGAAAGAAATAAAAGGAATAAAGATAGGAAATAAAAAAATTAAACTGTCATTATTTGCGGATAACCCATGATACTCAATACAGAAGACCCCAAAATCTCCACCAAAAGACTTCTAAAGTTAGTAACCAAATTCAGTAGAGTAGCTGGATACAAAGTCATCACTCAAAAATCAATAGCCTTTTGGTACATGAATAACAGAATCACTGAGAGAAATATTCAATTAAAAAATATTAGTGTAAATGACTCATTGTGATTGTTCTCCCTCAAAATACTCTCCCTCACTTCAAGCACTCTTACTCCATGGAAGCACTTTACTACTTACTATATGCAGTCACTCACATTTAATCCTACAGCCTAATTACTTAGGTGAAATTTCTTTGTTTCTCCTTTTATTTTCTCCTTTGTCCAATGAATTGATTATTTAGAACTTTATTGTTAGCCGGGGATTTAGCTCAGTGGTTCCGGCACCTGCCTTGCAAGCGCAAGGTCCCGAGTTTGATCCCTGATAACAAAAACAAAACAAAACAAAACAAAAAAAGAATAAATAGAAATTTATTGTTTAGTTTAAACATATTCTTGAATTTTTAAACTTTTTGTTCTGTGATTTCTAGCTTCATCCCATTGTGCTTAAAAATCATTGGTATGATTTCAATTATTTTTAATTTTCTTATGAGTTGTTTTGTTGTCTAAAGTATGATATTTCCTGCAGAATATTCTGTTTGCACTTGAAAATAAAGTAAATTCTGCTCCTGCCGAGTGGATGTCTCATATGTCTGTTATGTTTATTTAGTCTACAATGTTTTGCAAGTTCACTCTTGACTTACTGATTTTTATGTCGGGATGTTTTGTTCATTGTTGAAAGTGAGGTGCTGTAATAGTAATGTATTTCTTTCTCTTTCTAACTTCAATTCTTTCAGTGGTTGTAATATATATTTAAGCGCTCACTTATTAGATACATTATATAATATATATATATATTTAAAATTGATTTATCTTCCAGGTAAATTGACATTTTCATCATTATATGGCATCCTTCCTAGTATCTCTTTGACCTAAAGTCTATTTTGTCTGACACATCATAACCACTTCTGTTCTTCTCTTGTTACTATTGGCATGAACATTTTTTCACATTCCTTCACCTTTGGTCTTAAATCTGAAGTTTATCTTATAGGTAGTATATAAGGGGACTGTGTTTATTCTATTTCTTGAATTACTCTATGTTATATGATTGCAGAATTTAGCTCATTTATATTTAAAGTAACTATCAATAGTGAAGAACTTACTACTGCCATTTTGTTATTTTTTTCTGTCTTACAGATCTTTTGTTCCTCTTCTGCTGCATTACTTTTTATATTACAGAAGTTCTTTGTAGTGATATACTTTGATTTTTTTCTTTTTATTTTTTTGTGTATCTTTTATAGGATTTTTTGAAGGTCACTATGAGGCTCATATAAAGAAATTATAGTAGTCTACTTTAAGCAGATAATAACTTCAATCACATACAAAAATGTTGCACTTCTACTCTCCACATTTTATGTCATTAATGTAAAATTGTACATATTTTCATAATGTGTATCCATGAAAACATTTTGTAGTTCATTTCCTTTTAGCCTTTATAATAAAATTGATTTATTTCATAGCATTCTCTGATTTATCTCTATTAGTGAGTTTCATACTTTTTAATTTTTTTAATATCAAAATTCTCAAGTACTTTTCCAGTTGTTTAAAGGAAGTGTGCCATTATCAAAGCAGCTTAGTGAAAAGACAAGGGTTTCTGCAATCAAACCTCTAAGTTCTTCCTTTGGCTACTCAAATGCAGATAAATCATCTAGTCTCTCAGAGCCTCAATGTCTTTATCTGTACAATGAAGTACTGAATTTCTTTGCAGTATTTATGTATTAGTGGGATGAAATTCTTTAGATATATAACATAGCACACAATGTTCATTATTTAGGAGATCTGCTTAAAATTAAGTTTAAGTTATTTTCATGCAATTTGTTTTCTGAGACTCTTATACCTAGCTTATTGGGCTAAGAGTAAGCATAATCTGTTTTCAATGACTTGCTGTTGACCCTACTAAAAGTTAGCAGGGCATGCTTGCCCTGTCCCACTGTGTGATGACCTTCACCCTCTCAGTGGGCAGCCAGCTGCCCCTCATCAGATACTGTCTGAACAGAGCAGAGGCAAAAGCTGTGCTCTTTGACTTTGCAGCTTTCACAGCCAAGAGCCAACTACATTTATTCTTTTATTATTACTAGACTGTGTTCTTTATAAAATAAAAAAAATGTAACTGCAAATTTCATAAAATATGGGGGTATAGTAGCCAGAAAAACAACAGGAAGTAAGTTCTGGAGACTCTAGAGACTCATACTCACATTTCTTATTTTTGAAGGAGAATTGTCTTCCTAATTGGAATTTCTAAATGTTAACTAGGGTGAAGTTTCAAATTCACCCACAATGTATTCAAATGACCAAATAAAATTTAGTTTAACCCTCAAATAATTGGTCTTCTCTTTCTCATGATCCCTCTTCCCTCATACTATAGGGAAGTGTTGTAGTAAACACATTCACAGTCACATGCTCTTGTGGAGGTGCAGACACACACACGCAAACACTCACATTACAAGTGCAATATAATTCAATTTGATTAACTAGAAATGTCCAAATTGTTTTTACCATTAGTTTATGCGATCCAGTCTATTTGTGATATTTTAGTATTTCAAATTAACATTCCAACTCTGGATATTTTGCAACATCTTATCTATACACAGAAGTTTGCATAATCATGTTTTGGGACATATATGCTGGCTAGTGTTTCTAGAGAAGAAGTTGGGCAGAAACCGTTGTTTGCATTCTGCAGAAAATTGAGCAGGTGCCGCAATCTGGAATCTTCTCTCATAAAGAGTTCACAATACCCCACCTTGGCAGGTGCCAGCACTGTGGTATTCTTCTGATTTCTGACCCAAGCTGTCTTCTCTGCCGTGTTCAGATACAGTGTAACTTCTCTTTTGCTCCAGTGAAATCCTAGGGAAGTTTCTTCAAGAGGGGCTTCAGATTTGACATATACCTTAGCAGAGTGTATGAGAACTTCTGGATCTGAGATGGGAATTAGGTCACACTTAGGCTTTCGTTCCTCCTCACCGTGTCCCAAAGCTCATTTTACTCTCAATCGGAGCAGCACGTAAGATTCATTGTGTAAGTCTGTCTTCCCACAACCTCTCAAGCAAAAATATGAAAACAGCTTTTCTGCCTTCAGCATTTGCTAAAAATGGTTGATCATAACTTGGAGGTTCCTTGGATTGTATCTTAGTGGATAAAGTAAAAAGACCATGGTTTATCTTCTCTTTGACTATTTGAAAACCCTCACCCTTATTTTCCTAAACCTGCTAGTCCTCAGGAGTCAGCTTTCCTGTCCTCTTTCTGTAGTCCATGGGTACAGATGAAGGGTGCACTTTTTGTCTCTTTTTCTGGAGCATATTGCTCATTTACATCCCATCCAGGCTTTCTGAGACAATAGTCATGCTTCCTATCTCTCCCACATATGCTAAAAGGGAAATCAGATTATTAAGCAGGGAACATAAATCAGAAGGAATTTCAGAAATTTACAACTGATATACTGTGTGGATGTAGTTGATTTTTTTCTCATATAAAAACAAACAAAATATTAGAGGAATTTAAATGAATAATAAAAATAAATTTGGATACTATTGTGTTTAATGAAAGATATAATTCATCCATATTTATGTAATTAAAATAATATTTGTATGTTATTTTTGTGTGAAATTTGAGTGTGAATATATACATATAATCACACATATCTTTATGTGAATTTTACATTATTATTTACCACATGGACATATATATAAAATATACATACATAGGTATGTAATCTATGTATATGCATATACATACCTATGTATGTATATTTAATATATTAATATATATGAGAATGTTTATATTAATATATATTCATTCTTTTTTTTTTCCTTCAATATTTTATGTTGGAAATACAAGGCTATATATTTTGAATTCAAAATTTCAAACTACAAAGAAATGGAAAGAAGGAGACAGAGCTCTTCAATTTCTATTTGAGTCAAGAATTTATCCCTTTGAGAAAAAGATTCTGATTTAATTCTCCCAAAAGTCCCTATAAAATGGAAGCATTTTAAGTATTTTTGTTATTTTTTCTGCATGAGTCTTTGTAGGTTTTTTCAGTTGTTTTTTACTTCTGAAAAAATAACTAAAATGAAACATAATCATGTTCTTAGAAATGTACATAAGGATACTGCTTCAAAATTATTGTGCCAATGGAAAGAAACATGAAACAGAGAACCTCTTAACAGCATTTAAAATATATTGCTAATAACCACTGAAGATTATATCTGTTTCTACCTGATACGTTTATTTTATTAAGAATCCAGCTATGTCTGAAAATTGTCACTACAGTCAATGCTGAATGCATCAGACATACGTTTCATCTACACACTGTATTTTGTAGTTTACAATTTTCCCTTGTATTTTTCACTTGAAATATAATGCACTCTTTAGCTACTAGAACGCTACCTTTTCCCCATGCTATTATATGGGGACAATGGCTTTCCATGCAATTCCACTGTGATGCCTATATTTTAAGGATTGTAAACTGTACTATCAAATTTGAAAATAAGCATTCCTTGTCTAAATTAAATCTGTATTTTTCCAGCTGAAATAGAAAAAAAGAATAACAATGAAAATGGTTATTTGGATTTATAAATTATTTAAGAATAAGAAGATATTTTTATGGATTCTGGGCTACTGTTTGAAGATGTGGTTAATTTTTAAAGGCCACAGCACATATATAAGTAAGTGATGTCCTATGGAAGATTTATATATAGTAAATGCATACTACTTTATAAATTCACAAATCTCCTTTTCATTTGCAGGGGATTTTATTGATGCCCCTCTTCTCTGCCCTCTCTGTCTGGGTTGTGTTCTCCTCCAGGCTCTAGATGAACTGTTTCCAGGCAGAGATCCTCCATCTTCCATGGGAAACCACTCAGGATGCCATGGATAGTTCTGTCTGTCTTGCTGGAGAAGTTCACCCTCCCTGCCAAATGAGTAAAGAATCTGACCACTTTTCATTAGGTGGGAAAAATTATTTGGGTTAATTTGTGTTCCAGAGCTTGCTGTTGGAATCAGGCTAAAGTTGATCCTTTGCCAACACAATATCCTGGTTTAACTTTCTTCCTGTAACCTTCCCTCCATCACACATGGCTCTCCTAAAAGTACTTTCTCAATCAGTTCCTTTCACAAGAGCACTATTTTCAGTGAATCTCATCTAAGGCATTAACACATTAGTCTTTTTTCCCTGTAAGCTCAATATCATTTCGTTATTACATTGAAAACAAGCCCAGAGGAAATGCTGCCAAATGGAGGATAGTCTCAATTTAAAATGTTTATCCTTAAAATGTAAATATTTGTACAGGTACTGTCTTTTTGCCAATTATCAGAGTTGTTTTTATAATAAATAGTTTTATGAAATAAAGACAGGAATGTAAGTTATTTGTATGCTTCTTTTGAATAGTCTGCCCAATTCACGTGTTACAAATTCATTGACTAAACAAATCTATTTTATTATTAAAAATAGAAATTCCATAAAGATTATTCTCATAGTATGAGGTACACTTTAGTCCAAATAGTGAACTTCTGTCTGTGTTTATAGGCATTTTTCATGTACTACTATTATAGACAGCAAAGTTAGATAGATATTAATAGGCAATCGGAAAGAGATTAGGCCCTTGAGGGATTCAGAGCAAGTGTGGCTGGAGGGAATCTGAAGACAGCTAGGCCTCAAGATGGACATGCAGTTGTCAGGCCTGCAGGTCTCCCTAGGGATAAACAACAGCTTGAGATTATACTGTAATTAGTGCCACCTGGTCCAGCGAGCTCAGGTAGATATTAGATACATAGGTGGGTGACCAGACAGCTGTATTCATGCTAACATTTCCTTCCAGAAATGCTTTTTTTTTTCAGAAATGCTTTCAATCTATGATTAGAAGTTATAGGTAAGCTAAAGTTAATGATGAGTGATGCTCACTATATACCCTTGCTACCTGCTCCACCTCCCTGTTGGATCAGTATTAGCTAAGTGACTATCCTTGTCATCCTATAGGTTGATTGTAGTTAGACCCATGTTGTACCATGCTGTGATTTTGCTGTATAAAATACCAATAACAAAGAGCCTCAGTGGCCGCCTGCTCAAAATTCCCTCTTGGAAACCCAAGAGCTATTCTTCTTATTATTTCAAGAAAATTCTCCTAAACTCTTCTTTGATTTGGAACTTAATTGCTTGAAGTTGTGACACCACAGACTGGGTACATCTGACATCCAGAAGGTGAAGAGTTATTTTCCCCATTACACTATTAAAATACATTTCCACACATCCAAGTTGCTCTATGAAAGGCCTGTTGAGTTGCAGGTTCATCCTTCTATAGGTCAAGTTCCTGGCTGCTTTGGTAAACCTTATGGCTGCCACAGGTAAAAATCAATGCTTTTCCCTCCTCCACAAAGAATGAATCCTGCTTACCTGCTCATGGCTCTCATATTTGGCTGATGTTCCCTCTTTTTCTTTGTAATCAGTGAATATCCCATTTTCTATACTTGAAAGAGGGGATGTGGTTAAACTGAGTCATGAAGGAGTAAGGAAAATAAAGATTGATTACCTGTCACATTTCACCACACATAAATGTGAATGGGTTTCATGTGAGATGGGACTCCCATATTATTAGAAAAGCATATATTAATAGACAAAACCAATACTGGAAGCACAAAGTATTAGAACTGTCTTGTCTTATTACAATACACCTATTACTAACAATGCTTTGGTAAGAAAATAACCCAGGCCAATTTAAAACTATGTAGGGCATAATATCTTAACTCTATCAGTATGATACATTTAATAAAGCATAATTTGTACTTGTGTCTCTAATGTTCCACTCCTATGAATTTTCCACACTACCCTAAAAGGTATATTTATAAAATTCAAATATGATCATTCTACTCTCTATGAAAAAAATCCATTCATGGTCCCATATGCTTCAGAATAAAGAAAAAAATCCCTTCCTGCCATGCTACCTGTCAACTCAACCTGGTTTCTTTACCTTTACTTCCTCAAAGTTATCAGTTTCTAATGAACTGTTTTTAGTGTAATGTTGTATTTTTTTGTGTTGTATGTCACCACTCTTCCCTAGTCCTTTGCATAATTTATCTACCTATCTCTTATTTCTCCTTGGAACTTATTTTGAGTACCAACTCTTCCAGAAAATTCTGACCTTCTATCCAGACACAGAGTTGGTGTTTCTTTTTATGCCCTCCTAGACCACCCTGCATCCCTCTATCATGGTTGTTATGGAAAGATATTAAACTGATTGGCTTATCATTCTCAGGGCAACTAGACTGCAATGTCCAGATAGAGGGATCTAATTGCTAGTAACATGCTTAGAAAATCCACGTGAAATATTGACCTACACTATTTAAAAATAAAATAAAATCTGAATTTATAAAAATGGATAGAATAATATTCCTTGTCTCTAAGAAGCTAGTTACCTACCATGAAAACAGACATTTTTAATCTTAGTATTAGTCTATAATAATAGTACAATAATTATGAATACATTTTATCTGCAAATGAACCTTAAGAAAACTTAATCCATGATCTAATTTAATGCTTCTTTTATGAGGAAGAAAAGAAGAGGTTTAAAGAATTTTTTATTTTTATGATGATGTTTTTAGAGTTTGTGGGTGAAGTTTTTACTTTGATGTGCCAAATGCATATTCGATAACACCAATTTCATCCTGCTTAGAGAAAATATAAAACCTTCTTAACTGTAAGTGTAATTGAAATTAAATGGGCATGAAGTCAAATGTTCTCCTTTTGTCACAGTCTTTATTACAAACAGAGAGACAGAAAGGGGAAAAAGAAGTCAAATATCAGTGAATGCTAATGGAAATCCAATGGAAGATGGTTATGGTGTCATGCAGGAAGCTGGTCCACTGTGATGAGAATGCAGGGTGAGAGAAGTAGCCACCAAAACAGTGCGAAGTCAAGCATGAAATCTGCTTAAATTGTTGAGATTCAAAATTCCTTCCTTATACTTGCACCATTGTCTGTTAAATCAGACCCTAAGCCAAAAAAGCTTATCAAAATCAGAGTAGTGGGGAAGATGGCTCATTTTTCAAGGATAACCACTGGACAAAGTGCTACAATGTCCTTGAGTTTGTTTTTCTTGTATCCTTCTCCTACTGTAGTCCTTCTCCACTTCCCAGACCAGGAGCCCACGAACTTAACAATTAGAATTATTAAATGGTAATTCAGTGAAAAGTACAGGAATGTGCCACATTCTTCAGGTGATAGTTATAGTAAAGATTGGATTCCACTATCCAATGTATCCTAAGAAAGAGAAAAAAAATGGTAGTAAAGCAAAGAAAAACAAAGAATTGCTAATTTCTTAAAGTACTCTGCAAGTTCATCCATCTAAAATTACTGCATACTACAAGGTTAGGTTTTTTTGTTTATTTGCTTGCTTTTTAAATTGCCCACATCCTGGGAGAATGACATCATAGGACTAAAAGATCATGAGTGAACTAACCCTACTTCCTTTCTTCAGTGGCATTAAAACAAGAGGAAACAGAAGGTGAAAGGTTAACAGAATGGTGGACGGTATAAGCAATTACTTTGATCCACTGTTCTCCCTAATTTGAATTTCTAAAGACCCTCCTTTCAAGAAGAGAAAAGGACTAAGGCCTTTGAATAGGTGATATTGGATTTTGAAACAAACTCTTAAGGCAGCTCTTAAAAGAATCAGAAACTTATGCTATGTAGGAAGCATTTTATGTATACCCAAGTACCTGCATTGTATTCAGCATTTGGTGAACACCTAATACTCTGTGTGTATTGTTTCTTCCATGACAATTATAACAAGATATTAATATATCCAACTGGTCCTTTAAACTATTATTTTACCATTCTTAGCTCTAAGAAGTAGTTATATTTGTAAATAGCCTGTGCTACGGAAGTAACCAGGCCAAGTATGGTGGCACAAACCTGCAATCTCATCACTTGGGAGGCTCAGGCAGGAGGATCACCGTGAGTTAGAGGCCAGCCTAGACTGCTCAGTGTGTTCAAGTTCAAGGCAGGCCTATACTACATAGTGAGACCCTGTCTCAAACAAAAAACAAAACAGAGGTCGCAGAACACGCCCGCCACAGACAGCCACCTGGTTCCACACTACAAAGATGCAGAAGACACAGGACCACCAGACCACAGTACTGGGTTCTGCCACTCCCAGCCCAGAGGTAGGGGCTTCTGAGCCACTGTCCCACTGCTCCTAGTCCAGAGGAAGGGGCTTCCCGGCCACCACCCCTCCCGCTGGCTGCTTCTAGCCCAGAGGAAAGGGCTTTTAGGCCACCATCTGTCCCACCACTCCCAGCCCAGGGGAAGGGGCTTCCAGGCCACCATCCCTACCCCTGCTCCTGGCCCATGTCCCACCTCTCCCAGCTCAGAGGAGGTGATCCTCATGGGCGCCAACAGCACTCCCCTGACCCCCCACCAGTTGAAATGACAAAACACATAAATAAGTCTCAAAACCAGACTTCCAGGTCACCTACAGCAACCCCAAAGGGAAATGAGGTGGAACACTCTGATACTCAACCACCTTGACCCACTGAACTGGCAACAAAAGGGGATCTGGAAAAAATGAAATCAGAAATAATTTCTCAGATAACAGGGGAAATTGTGC
>NW_004624810.1:2437384-2470542 GCF_000247695.1 Heterocephalus glaber | reverse complement strand
ATTTAAATACATTTCAGAAATTGAAATTAATGGTTCTCATATCACGTCATCATAATTGTTATGCTAACTTGTTATGTTTGCTCTTGATTTCAGATTTTTCTATAAAACTTTATAACATCTATAAACATTCTACAAAAATGTAACTTCTAGAACAACCATGATTAGTTGAAAAAAATAACAGTTCTCTGGCCATACTTTGCATTTCCAAGTGTTCAATATCCAGATAAGAGTATGATAGTTAAAGCTGCTGGAACTTGAATATTGATATAAATGACTCCATGGGTATTCAAAAACTGAGGTTTAGAGACCAAAGCTAAAAAAAGTTAACTGAACTAAGAGTCCAGCCAACATTTTAGTCCTTCCTCTCCAATTTAAGCCAGGACCCCAGATGTGATAGGAACCCTCTGAAAGTATCCTACAACTCTAATAATTCACTCAACCTCCTAAGCAGGGAGATTGTTGTGGTAACAGAGGTTCACTAAAGAGAGGAATGTTCCCATGCTACCAAGGGAAGGCATACAGTCAAACAAAGACCATGACCCGTCCAAGCTTGATAGAGGAAAAAAAATAAAACAGCTAAAAGACTTTACCCATAGTTCCAAAAATAACACCTGAGGAGCCTCAATTGACCTTAATAAATGTATGGAGAAAAAAAATTTTCATTAACACATGTTATACATTGACTTAAACACCCAGCAGGAGACAATAACCAAAATTATATATTTAGAGAGAAAAGACAATAATAGGTTAAAAGCTAGACTACATATAAAAAAGTGTTTTAAATGTTGTACGAGCCATTGATAAGTCTCTAGCTGTACCTATAATTTGTAGCCATAAAAAGTTTAATTATCAGTTCCACTAGCTATGCCAAAACTGTGTTGTGTTCAGCCTCTCTTAATATATTTCCATCATATTGTTTGAATATGTTTCTTGGATACAGATTTAGCTTTTTGTTTGTTACAATTAATATAGGAGGACATTAATTTTTATTGAAAAAACTGGGAAGGGTCTGTGTGGTCTTAGACTCGTGTTTTATTAGAATAAATATCTCAGAACAAACAAGGGTTAATATCAAGACAAAAGGCTGATGCCAAATATTAATGACTGCTATCATTTTTTGGAACTAGTATTCATCAATACTCCACTGTTAATTATTGCCCCAGCATATTTAACCAGTTTATAAAACGAAGCCTGTCTTAGTTACTTTCTCACTGCTGGGACAAAATACCCAATACCACAAGTACAAAGATGAAAACTTTATTTAACTCACAGTTTCTCAGGGATTCAGTCTACAGTCAGCTGGCTAAATGGAGGGGAACATGCAGAGGAGAAACAGTCCATGTCAGGGAAGGCAGGAAAAAAAGGAGCAGCAATGAGCTTCCCTTTCCCTTTTTATTCCTTTCAGGTTACAAGCCTATTGGTTGATATGACTCAAACCCACAGTTGTTCCTCTATCTTCAGTAAATCCATTCTGTCACATTCAGAATTATGCTAATACAATCAGTGGAGTAATCCAATTTATCACACTTTAATGCAGTATCACAAACCCTTGATACAGCCACTTGCCAAAAGCCCCACTTGTGAGGACATGAGGCTTTGTGTGTGCATCTAGATAACTTCATAACAAATCCTTAGTCGCAACGACTTGGTAATGTCTTTTTTCTCTTTTCCAAACTATCAAAAGATGAGCATTTATCAACAACAAGGCCCATCTTCCTTTGTCTCTTTTAAATTAGTCTGTGTGAAACATTTGATCCCTGGTGAAGAAAGATCAATGCTTCTCCTCAGCCTAAAGCAGATACAAGAATAGGAAATGTTGGGTCTTCTATATACCATAATAATAAGGGATCAAAATCTTGGGATTGACAGGGAGGATTTGGTAAGATAAAAAAATTAAAACCAGGCAAAAAAAATCCAAGGAAAATAATAATTTTAAAAATAAAAATCCAAGCTTCAGGACATAAGCCCCATTTATTTATTTATTTACATATTTATTTATTATTTATTTGGTCATTTATTTGTTTTTTCTCTTTTCTTGGACTGTAATAAGCCTAGGTAATTCCCTTTCACCTATAAATGGGTTGTGCCAGTGCCTTTTTTTTTCTTGCAAATGGTCCTGTTTTTCCTACAGACTACCCTTTTCACATATAAATTATGATTTCTTATATAAATGGATGATTATTTAATTATAGGGTGGCCATCCTCTCCTAACCACTATATAAGACTAAAGACAAGAGGTCATCAAGTTTCATATATTTCCACCACCCAAAACACATAAAAGTTCCCAGTTCCAAACTACATGGAGTCTCATTTATGTGAATCCCCGCACTCTATTTGTGAGCATATCCTAAACTCTACCTGATAAGCCTTCCCATGCCTCTTACTCATATATCCTGAAAATTCTTTTTTTAAGAATGGGAGTCAATGAACTCTCAAACTTATTATACAAAAAAGTGAGTTAGGTTCCTTATTTCAGCCTCAGAAACTGCTCAGTAACAGTTCAATGTAACACAGGCAGTATTATAGTTAGCTAAGTTAGATAGAAACTAATATGCAGTCAGATTGTTATTGGTACTTGAGGAAGTCAGTGCGAAAGATGCGACACATCAAAATTGTGGCTGGAGACAAATCTGAAGAAAGTCATGTCTCAGGATGGAGATGCAATAGGCAGGCCTGCAAGGCTCCCTAGAGATAAATAACTTGAGATTATACTCTAATTAACACCACCTGGTTGAGTCCATATTGGTATCAAATGCACAGGTGGGTGACCAAAACATCTGGACCCATAATCCCCTCCCTTTCCATAAAAACCTTTGTTCTTTCCATGTACCCTTGCTATGTGACTTGCTTTCCTGTTGGATCAATATTAGCTGAGCTATTATACTTGCAATCCTTTAGGCTAATTGTAATTTGAGCCAAGTTGTATCTACATTGTGATTTTCCTGTGTAAATTACCCTTGACAAAGGGCCTTGGCTTCTACCCACTCAGGAGTCCTCCTGGAAATCCAGGAACTATTCTTCTCATTTCCAACAAAATCCTCCTTTTTCCTTTGATTCGTGACTTTATTCCTTGATGTTGTGAAACCATGGAGTTGGTACATCTATCTACTATTGGCTCCTTGGCACTTGTGGATTTCAAATGGGTTTAATGTTCTAAAAGACATCCCTGTCCTTTTTATAAATCTCCTGCATCACCTGGAAGGTAATAATGATAATCCTCAACACAAATTTCAAAATTTGACCCTGCCACCTTTACATTTTCTCCCCCTGAATCCATGTTTGTGATACACTTGTCACATATAATATGTGGCAGAGTTTTTCTTGTGGGATTTCTGAGACTAGGGAATGAAAAATAATAAAGCTACTTCTTTGTTTGCCAGTGTTTCTTCACACCTTCTGGGTAAAATGTCACAAAAGTGGAATTCCAGAAGTACTTCAGAAAGAGGCAAGAATGATTGGAGAGATGTATTTGTAGCAAGGAAAATATTTTGAGTGGGATTATAGCAGTATATCTTTTAGAGTAATATTTTTGAAAAAATATTCACTATATAGATTTCAATAACCCCTTGTATATTTTTATCATATATATGTATACACACATATATGTATATATATATATATATATGAATCACACGTGCATTAAGTCATGAGCATAAATATTTATCTTAAAATTCAAAATTTTGAGGTAGTATGTTTCATAGAAATATATGTAGCACCAAAAATTGATATGGAAATGTAGTATTGCCATTAAAAATATAAACCACATTAAATAAAATCTCATGGCATTTGTTTAGGGAATGAGCACTGGGCAGAGGACAGAATGTGAGCAGTTCTTGAGGAGAGGCTTAACAGAAGACAGATGGGCCTCATGGATGCCCTGCTTGTGGACTTACAGTGAAGTGAGTGGAGCACTGAAGGCTGGAAGAAGGGTAGATCCTTCTTATTTGATTATGATGTATAACATGTAATAGCTATTCCTTTTGATATGGGATACAACTTATCCATACCAGCTTTAAGATAGATTAACATTCACACGTATGTTGGTATATGCATTATATTGATATATGCAAAAAAGACATTTATACTTTATAGACAAATGCAGTATTAGTTAGAGCAATAACATACCTATGTAAAACTATAAGAAAATCTTACTCTTTATTTCTATCCTTGTCTTTTTGTTTTGGGAATATTGGAATTTACATAAAAGATCACTCTTGCAGGGTAACATAGATTTCTAATGTATATTTAATACATGCCAGATTTCCACTCCTACTTTACCTGGACCATGGATTTCAGTGATTCTGTGCCCTTTTCTCACTATTCTTATACCAACTCTACCAACAAACTTCCATGCCGCTTCCACCCAAATGCTTGTCTGCCTGGACTAATGGGGGTGAGGCACACATTGGTCAGGGGTCTCAATGCTGTAATACTTATGATGAGATACAATACAATGTGGCAAAATAACCACAACCCCAACAAAGAAAATATCATCAAAACCAAACCAAAGCAAACCAAAATAAACCAAACCAAATAACACACACTGAAACACACACACATGCACACAAACACACACACACGTGCACATATACACAAAGTGTTTACTATATCGAATCATGTTATTTCTATCACATTGCTGAATAATTTTCACTTATTTCATTGTTTTCTAAATGTGTATATGAGGAAATGAAGGCACAGAAGGTTTAAATAACCTGTTAAAATTTACACATCTATTGATTGATACAATTTGTAAAAACACGAACAAACAAAAACAGGTAGCTTGATTTCAAAATCCAAATCCATAACCAGTAAGTTATATTGTCTCTAGAAAGAGATAATTGGAATATAAAAGAATGGTCTGTCAATTTATTATTTTTTTCAGGTTAAGAAATTACTCGACCCAAGAGGTTTATCTCAGTTCTAGTTGTAGAAACTGTAAAATTGTATATACACATATGTATATATATTACAAAATTCTTTGTGTATATTGTAAAATTCTTAGAAGAGTTACATAAAAGTTCGTAGTTTGACTAGCAATATTCAGACTGAAATCACAAGGATGTTTCAGAACAGCTATCCTGCTCTACCTCAATTGTAGAATAATGTAACTTGACAAAAGAATAAATGCCTTCCTGGCTCTTCATTTGTTTCAACCTCAATTTAAAAAAATATTTCAGTTAAGCAATCATGGAATCCTAACAGAATAAGTTTATAAGGAAGAGAATAGAGCATGTGAGTATTTGAGTGTTGTTTAATTTAATACTATTTTTAAGTGCATTTCTTTTGAGAAAGAGGAAGCATATCATGAGAGAAGCCATATAAATTATTTCCTTTGTAGACTTATCATCAAAAACGATATAGAAATATAAAGCCTTTTGTAGTTCCACTTGACAGAATAAGTTAAGACCTCAGGACAAACAGTAGCCTTCTTAAGCCTTATGCTTCCCTCCTGTGTTAAGATATAAACAGTGAGCTAGTTGTATGTGGTTGAGAGCATTGCATAGCAGCCAGTGCTCTATGCCTTCTCTAATACATATGAATGTGGCAGCTTTCCATGAGGAAAGTACCTCTGCCATTGGTGTAATAGGGGAAATGAGTTGTTTAATTCTAAGCTAAAGGCAGGAAGTTCAGCAATACAAATGGCCTTTATTTCATTATGTGGTAACAACTGTGGCTGAAAGCTTAGGTTTTAATCCAAGCATTACAAGAAAAACATATTTAAAAAGAAAAACATGAGACATTGAAAACATAAAAGAAATCAATAGACTAAATGAGGTAGTTTTTTAATTTTGTATTTTAGTTTTGTGCATTAAAATAATTTATTTGTCATCTGAACTATAAAATCCATGAGAACTAATTCAGTATAAAACCTTTCATTACCTAAATTCTCTCCAAACAAATTCTGGCAGTAAAATGTCAGTAATACTAACAATTTTGGAAGCCAACAGCAATGGAATCAGTGGCCCACATGAAGAATCACATTAGTGTAGCTTAGATGGTCTGTTTTTTCTATTCCTAAGGGATTTTACTTCATATATATAATAGGAGAAGAAATGGGAAGATAACATTAATATAATTATAGTTTTAGCATTAAATTTCTATATTATTAAAAAACATTTAAAATCAAAAAGCTTAAACTTCTCAGACTATTAATATTCACAACTGTACTAACACATATATATTGGGCTGAGTAATATACTGTTGGATAATAAATATGATATAGATACTTGTAATGTTTAAAGTTATATATTAAATCTTTTAGAGATTTTCATTTTTCTGTATATTATGAAATCAAAGTTTGATTTTTGACACAATAGTTTATTATAATGATTTTTAATTTAGTGGCTCTTTTATTTGATGTAGTGTTCAAATAATAAATGTACAAATAATTAAGAAAAATATTTAGATATATTCATTACAATGTGCTTGTCATTATTAATATAAATATTATGAAGTTTATTCAAAATATTACATACTTAAGTTACTACATAATCTAGCATTTAAAAATTGTCTAACTGCATAATCTGGGATATATAAATCTTAAATACTATATTTACACAAAAATAAATCTCAGGAGTTTAACTGCACACCAATAGTCATTGGAATTATGAAGAAAGAATTTTAAAAACTGAATATAAAACTAGTTTGAAATACAATATGAATTGTGTAATTATTATGGTAAAACAGTAAGGGTATCACACGTATACAGTCACAGATGTATGATATGGATTATTCCTGGGGACTTAAACAAAGTTTCTCAAAAGAAATGATATTTAAATTAAGCCTAGAAGGATAAATTGCTTGATCAAATCTGTGTTTTAGTAAGATAATTCTGACTGTAGTGTGAAGAATATATGAACACAGAGAAAAGCTGGAGGCAAGAATATTTCATTTTCAACATTATAAAATTAAAAAATGAAAAAATACAGACAAGCTGAATGATTGGTTCAGTGAATACACAAATGCATATCAAGTACATTCAACATTTGTTACATATTACCATATTTGCTACATTTCCATGAAGCAAAATTTCATGATTCTAGTAAAAATAAGTATTTAAAAACAGTTTCTATAGAATGTATTGAGTGATTATTAAAAAAAAACCTAAAACAGTTCATATCACATTTTTATTAAAAATTGTATTATTGTTTTTAAAAGTATTTTATAACTTTTTCAGTGTTTATACACTGTATGAGAGATATCTCTGTAGATTAGCTAAGTCTCAAAACTGACCTCTCTCCTACATTTTCCTCAAGGAACTGCTTTTTTCTGAAAAGACAAGTGCTATTATCTTGTAGAATGTCACACAGTTGGATTTGTCTCCTTGTCTCTTGGGTATGATTAAATGGATTTCTCTATCTCTTGTAGTTGTAAAACAATGGAAGTTAGGTTTAAAGAATGGATTAGATTCAGATGAGATTTTATTTGATGTGGACTCATCATATGTGATATGTCATAAGAAAACATACAACATCTGTGGACCATCTAGTATCAAATATTATAATATTACCATAATTGTTTAAAAGTAATAAACATATCCTTAAATTTTAATGTACACATTTCACCTTGTGAATGATAAAATATGTACTGGGTGTTACACTAGCACCACATGATTTCTAAAGTTTTCTATTGATAATCTTAGCCTGAATCAATTATTTGAAACTGAATGGTTATTTAGACCAACCTAGGCACTAAAAAGGAATATAAAATAGAATCATAAAAATATTATCAATTTAGTCTAAAGTATATTGGTCTAAAAGAAAGTCAAGGTAAAAGAAAAATGAAATAATGATAGAACATATAAAAACAGCTAAGAAATTCAAATCTCACCATATCAATATTCACATTACAATAAATTATCTGAATAATGAAAAGCAGAGACTTTCAGATTGGATAAATGAGAAAAACTCATGTCCTAGTAGCAAGAAACCAACTATAAATCTAATGAGATAAATAGGTTAAAAGTTAAAAGGGGGAATGCTAAACTATGACTACAATAATCAACAAAAGATTGATAGTGGCTCAACTCATCTCAGAACAGTAAATTTTTGAGAGGAATAATAATAAATGAATACATAACCCTAAAATGGTCAATTCTTCAAGAGCATGTAACACCCTAATGTTCATGTACCTAACACAGAACATCCAAATACAGAAATCTTTTCTTACAACCAGAGATTTCAATATCTGCTTCTTATAATTGAGTGAACAAGAAGATAAAAAATTAATAAGGAAATTAAATATGTATAAACACTGTTTATAATTTTTATCTGATATTTATGGAGCAATCTATTTTAAAACAGTGTAATATAAAGGAATGAATATACCAGTAAAACTGAAAGTCAAAGACTGAGAGCAATTATTTGCAAATATATGGCATCTGACCGGACTTGTATATGGTATATATAATAAATTATTTCATCTCACTATTAAGATGATAAAATCTAATCTAAAAATAATTTAAAACATTTGTGTGGGGTTCAACAAATAAAATCTAGACATGCCAAGTAAGGCCAAGTATAATGTTCAAGAGCTGGGCATACTGGCACACAAGTGTAATCTAAGCAATCAGGAGGCTTAGGCAGGAGGATTTCCTGGGCTGTCCTGAGTTCAAGGTCAGCCTGAACCACACTGCAAGACCCTGTCCGCCCTCAAAAGAATAATGTTCAATATCATTAGTCATATAAGAAATGAACACTTCACCACAATGCAGTATCAATGTGCACTACAGAAAATAAAATTAAAAAGTTTCAGCAAACCAAGTGCTAGCACTAGTATGGAAAATTGAAACTCTCATGCACAGCTACTGGCAAGGTGAAATGGTAGAAGCATTCATGAACATTTTTTGACAGTTTCACTAAAAATTGCAAAGATATCTACCATAATATTCAAGTGTTCCCTAATTTCTGCTTACTCAGATAACAAAAGATTATACACACAAAACTATTCATATACCAACTTTAGCAACCATATCTTTTATAATGAAAAACTGAAAATAAGCCAAAGTCATCAGTTGGCAAATTGGTCTATTGCAAAGCATTACTTTTCTACAATGGAAAGGAATGGACTATTATTAATTGTAGCCATGAATGAATCTGAAAATACAGGAAGTAAAATAATAGATATCTCTTCATAAAGAATATAGAAAATAAAAATGGTCTAGTCTAATAAAAACCAGATCAGTGATTGTATAGGGATAACAAAGCAAGTACCATGCAAAATAAAGGGATTAAAATCATGCATAAGGAAAATGCAGGTTAGGGGCCAGGGATTTAGCTCAGTGTTTCTGCCACCTGCCCCTCAAGCTCAAGGACCCAAATTTGACCCCTGGTACCAAAAGGAAAAGAAAAGAAAAGAAAATGCATATGATGGCTGTATTGATTATCTTAATAGTGATATTTTAAAAAATTTATATATAAAATGTATATTTTATATATTTGTAGTTTATTGTGTATCAGTTATACCTCAATAAAAGCTCAATGTGTCATGCATTCAGAAAATAAACCATTTTTGTACAAATATCTATTTTATATACTATTTACTACTATTTCTTAATTTTGCTTCAATATGTTTGCACGTGTTCACTTATAAATTGGATTGGTATTCATTTCTCTTTGTCCAAAAACAGAACTATCGATAAGAAGTGTCTGTGGGCAGATTATTTGAGAGAGCTGTAAACGCATGAAGAAGCAAAAAATATGAGACAAAGAAAGCATTAACAAATAGATTGCATTGGTGAGCTACTTACTATTTTGAGCAACTATGGCTCAAATTCGCAGAGGATCCTCTGAAAAATTATGAGAATACATGTTAGACTGTCTCCTTGAAGTTTGACAGAGGGGATGTTTGTCTTCTGACTCTGGTTCCCTGTTGCTTGAATTTTGCTTTGGGAGTCATTAACTCTGAAAAGAGAAGGAACATAAGTACATGATAGAATGCTTGTAGCACATAGGAACTGGTTTATTTATTACATTACAGTTGAAGTCAGAATTTGAGTGAGGGGATATAGACTAAATCACCAAATGTATGGTGATATAAAAACATGACTACATTATTTCCTTTCATCCTAACAAGAGGTGGCTCCTATATCTCTTTTCCTAGAAGCTTCATCCTTTGCTTTGCTTGTACAATATGCTCTTTGGGAGCCCTTGTCACCTCTGTAAAAAGTTAAATTACTCAGAGGTAATAAGCTACAAGAAGTTTAAGTCACATGGAGAAGTTACATATAGCTTAGCATTCCTAGGTGATCTTTATATACAGATCATCTTAGCCTACAAGAAAGAAATGTCAATGAAGTACTCAAACAATTCTCTCCACTGTTGCATACCTTACTTGGAGCTATTCCAGTCTTTCCAATTGAGGTCCCAGGTATCCTGAAATAGATGTCTTCCCAGATGTCCCTAATCAGAATTCCTGTCATATTTATTCCCTTTCCTTTGTATACCTAAAATGTACCAATAAAATTAATGAATAAAAAAAGAATTCCTTTCATACACAATGAAATGCTCGTTTATGCCACAAATTTGGAATCGTTCTATGGCTATATCTGAAATTAAAAATACTGTTAAATAAATTAAATTTGATTTCTTGTAGTGACAAGATTAAATGTAATAAGGTTATATAATGAGTTAGAAAGTGTTGCTCTTAAATTTGTAATTTAGTGTTTCATAAACTCTATTTTAGAACTGTTTTAGTGATTTAAAAGAGATTTATATTTCTTATAAATCATCTTTCTTTTTAGCTATATTTTTCTAAGCCTATATTCTCACTTATGTCTTCCCATTTATGAAGTTTCATCTTTTTACTTCTTAATCTTCTGTGATTCAAGAAAAATGTACAGAAGACACAATTGCAGACAGAATCCTTTTACTTTTGGTAGTGTCTTAAACTATCATGAATATTATATTCATAAGAGACTTTTTGATGACTTAATTTTCTATTTCTTCTCTTTAGGCAGGCAGGCAGTGTTAATACCGTACATATAATAAAGCTATGACCAAATATGTTTATATAACCTGTCTTTGAACAATAATTAGCAATTGGCTTGTTTAAAATTCATTTTAGTTTTAATGTTTAAGTGATGGCAAATCTAAATATAAACATTTAAAAGCTATTTAATTTAAAATGTTATCTAAAATTCATTCAATTCCTGTACCTCAGAAATGCTAAAGGGAAATAAATTTTGTCAATTATTTTCTTATTTATCATTTCATTAATACAACACACTTCTTGCTATTTGTTATTAGCATCAAATTTTAGAGGTGAACTTCTTGAGTTATACATGATTAAGTCACCCTTATGGCCATGCTAGTAAGTGCCTAACCTGAAGTTTGATGCTACAATTTCTTAATTCCTAAGAATTATATATAAAACACTTCATTCAGACCTGCTTTACACAAAGCAGTCAAGAAATGCTAACTACAATTGAGAACCTTATTATGGAGATCAATGTGGTATCATTCATATTTTAGATAATGGAAGTGTTTCTAATTTTTCTTGAAGCAATACTGAAAGAAGTATATCACTCACTGAAATGGCATTGCCATGTTTATTTACTTTTACTCTTCAGAAATGCAACAATTTAGTTTCTCATAGGCAATATATGATGATATCTCTTAAAATATAACTCTGAAAGAGCTTTACTATTAAAAATAACTACACATAAATGCTTGAATATGAATTGATTTCAATGATTAAAAATTATGGAAGCATAAAAATTTTTTATCCTTGACCTCCATATTTTGCTCTCTGATGGTTTCTATCACCATTTATTTTACTTTTGGATAAATAACATAAAAATAAAGATAAATAGATTTTATTTGGACAATAGCACATTTTGTATCTCAGATATATATTATGGGTGATCACTGGTGTACATGGATCCTAATCAAATTTCTAAGTTCTAATTAATAATTTGGTCAATCATATATTTCTTGGGCTGAAGTAATGGATGTTCCTTTGTTAAATATTGATTTTCTATCCCTAGAGAATTAAAGTATTATGTACAATCTAATATTCTGCTTTGAAGTCAACATCCACACCAATAGATTTACCAAAAATTTTGGCTTGTTTTATTTTTTTTTCATGAAGAACTTTGGATTGCATATGAAGACCTAAATTAAAACTTTAAATTTTACTGTGCTGTGATGAAATGGTTCTAATAGTTGAAATCTATTAATTGAAATAATAGAGTTTGAAGGAGATGATTTGATAAATTCTGTTTCATAAGATTGCTATTTCTAGAGTGGACTTAAGTGCCAGTGAATTGATCAAGACAGTATATTGGCTGAGGGGAGGAATAGACAAAAATTGAATGTTTATGTCAAAACCTAGCTTCTGCTTTTTCAGGCAGTCATGCTGTTCTGATTTTAAGGAAAAGGGTATTTACTCCTGAATAAATTTATCTCTGCTACTTCATGCTTCAGAAAAAAGAGTCCATTATTGTAGCAATAAAATGTTCTCTCTCTCTCTCTTCTCTCTCTCTTTCCCTAATTTCTATTTTTTACAATTTCTGAGAAATTTTAAGGTGTTTTAAAATTGTTTTCTCTATAATAAGGTTTATTCAAACTTTAAAAAAATAATTCTAGGCCCATCGATATACATATTATATTTTTCACCTTAAATAACTTCATTCTCTATGAAATATTTATCAGTAACAAAGATTTATCATAGCAAAATGATCAGAGATTTATGCAGAATGGTTCTATGTTTTATTTTATCTGTAACATCCATATAACAACTTATTTATTTCTTTTGAGAGGATGTGAAAGAAAAAGTGGGGAAGGCTTAGTTTTCACAGATATATTGGGTGTTCTTAATGATTATAATCTAAATTTCTTTTGTATCCAGAAAAGAGGTTTTTCCCTTTGGCACAATTGCACATAAGCTTATTTCAGTTTCCTCAGAAAACTTTTTGAGTCTCTCAATATTGTTTTCATAAAGAGATAAGTATTTTCTTATGTTTAAATGTGTGATTGTAAATCATGTTTACTTTCCTAGTTATAAGAAACTGCTCCCGTTGTGAAATTAAAATTAGAAGGAAAACTTACCAAGACATTACATAGGAAATTAGGTGATATCACCTACATTAATGGGAAATAATAAAGTCTCAGATAACCTATCACTATGTCTTTCTGGATTAGTAATACATCCATGAAAATAGAAAAAGAAAGGTCAAGAATATTTGACTGCAGTACACATATGAAATCTTTAATAAGAAAAATAAAATTAGTTGGATTAGTGAACTGAAGATTGAGAATGTTTAAAAGATAATAAAGTAGCAAGTGGATGCAACTGCATATGATTATTTCATCATAGAAAAAAATAAAACCTGAGGTTTTTCCATTCTATGTCCATATTGACTATCTCTTCTAAATATAGAATATGTTGTCCAATTGAAAAACAATATCATTTTATAAAATTATGGTCAGGTTAATGCTTTGATATTATCATTTTTTCTAACTTAGTCAAGAATGGATAATTTCATATAAAGGATATAATTAATTAACTTTTCATAAGAGTTCAAAATATTGAGCTTCTTTCATTTCCTGGGATATTACTTAATTCTTTATCCAGGTTTGAAGGATTTTATGTTCTTTTTGGTAAGCCACTCTGGTTACCTACCTCTTTAAGAAAGCTGGTAGGTTTATTTTTTTAAAGGTATGTCATACATAACACAAGTAACTGTTAAGGTTGATATGAAAGACACTCAGATTGCTGCATGTTGTTCTGAATAAGAAATATCAATAAATAAAATTAGAAATAATTTTAGTAAAATTAAGTTGTCATTTTATAATTAAAATAGAGATCATGAGGAGATATGAGTTAATATTAGCAGGTTTTAAATAAATAGACTCAGAAGGCACACTTTGAAAGAGAAAGTAAATGCAAAGAATGTGTGTTTTGTTTTCAAATAGGTGAGAGTTATGATTTATATACATGATTTATATTTGGATATTTTCCCCCAAGCTTCATCTTCTAAAAACAGGGATTTCAAAGCGTGGCTGAATCACGTGTTTACTAGAGCTGAATGTGATAGGTGGCGGGTCTCGTCAGAAGAGGCCACTACCAGCGTGCCTTGTAGTGTGCACCACTCTTCTGGTTCCGCCCTTCATTCTGCTTCCTAGATGCCATGAGCTGAGCAGCTTTCCTGTACCAGAGCCTCTCACTGTGCCTTCCTGCCTGGGAGGCAGTATGCCCTTAGAACACAGTGAATGGAGTTGTGAGAATGAAGTCCCAAGTGCAGTGGAGAGGCCAGAATGTTGGAGATACTAGGAATGCGGAATGCCAGAGGAAAGCCACAGACAGTGACCAAAGCCAGCCTGAGAGAGGCACATGGGCTGCAGCTGGTAAAGCCATAGGACTGTGTTGTCCAATTCCTATGGAGATCTCATGTGGCCACAACTTGCCCTGGGTACTGAACAGAGAGTAACAGGATGCAGGGTTTTCTTTGCTGGATTTTGGTCTAATTGCTTTCTGTCCTCCTATTTCTCCCTTTTGTAATGGAAATGCTTACTCTGTAGGGTAATATGTCAGAAGTGTTCCACTTTCTTTCTACAGGGTCTTACAGCTCAGAGTTTGCCTCAAGTCTCAGAGAATTTGTACTGTCTTGTTGAACTCAATCAGCTTATTGTTTGTTTCTTATTGAAGCTGAATGAACATTTTATAGATTAAATAATGTATCTTTTTGTTTAAATTCTGTTGAGCTTACTAAATGTCTCATGAATGTATACTTTTTATTCTTTGATAATGTCAGACATTTTGATCATTTAGTTTTGCATTCTTTGCTTGTAACTTCTTCTACTTTACTGCCCATAAGATCAGCTTTGGGGGATTTAAGTGGTTTTTTGAAAAATTTTGTTGTCTTAGTTTCTCAGGTTTTTTTTGTGTGTGTGTTGTAGTTTGAAGATCAGTTAGAGTAGAAAAACTGTTTCTACTATGGAGAATTCTTTACTTATATTCTTTCTTCCTATGAGGTTTTCTAGTATTTGGTTGTGTTTTAGATTTTTGTCCCTCATTATCCTACTCAGCATAGTATTTGAAAGTGTTAGTATTCAACCTTCTATAAGGGGTTGATCCCAGCCCCACTTAGAAGGAGAATACAAGCTGCAATAATGTTGATGACACAAAACATACCACATACATTAGACAATTTGACATACATTAGACAAATTGACATACATTAGACAATTAACAGCAATTTATACATGCCATGATTGTCAGTAGAAATGAAATCACCAATAATAACAGATTACAAGACAAACCAGATATTGACATAAGAATAAAAATAATTACAACCATGGCACCTGTAAAAATAGAAAAAATACCTTCAATAATAGTTTAAACCAAAGGCAAACTAAATGTTCAGTACAGTAGACCTCCAAAATTCATGGAGGTTGAATTTCTAAATCATCTCCAAATTGTGAAAAACTGCAAATTTCAGATATGATCAGAAAAAAATTTCTATAAATGCCTATTTTTTTTTTTTGGTACCGGGGATCGAACTCAGGTCCTTGTGCTTGCACAGCAGGCAACGAAACCACTGAGCTAAATCCCAAGCCCTAAATGCCTATTTTTATAGTTTAAATCCTAAATATGCTATGTCTCCCACAGTTATGTAATTTAAATGACAAATTACTGTATGAAAGCCTTAGAAGTTATACAGTATGTTGGTGACACCTCAGGAATTTTAGGGCTTTAAGAAGAAAACTAGGAACACTGGAGGTAGCTACATGTAGTACAGCAGCACTGCTATGATGCAGGAATGCTGGTACACCTGCTGGAAATCAATTACAGGGAAGCAAGGAGAACTGAATAACACTCTTGGATTTGCTAAATGCAAACCTCCCACCAGAAAGAAAAAAAAAAAAAAAACAACTAGAGGATATTTGTGGTTGCCATGAAATTACGAAGGTTTCCAAGAAAAATTATTAGTTAGGTTGCAAGGAAAAATCCACTAATGACTGAGGTTGTGAACTCTGAACTGCAATTTCATGAAGATATACTGTACATTAAATATTTACAAAATCAACCAATTATATCACATTAAAATCAGAAAAGACATAACAAAAAAGGTACAGTAAGTAAAATTTTACAAAGCATAGTAGTTATAATAAAAATGGAGGAAGTGGAAAGGGATAACTAAAAAAAGAAATAAAATTAAAGAAAGAAAGAAAAGATGAGAAGGAGGAGGAGAAAAGAGTGAGTTTAAAAATCTAAGAGTAAAAGAAAGTGGGTAGAATTAGTAAAAGTAATAGAATTACACAAACAAGAGAAAAATAAGGAAAAAATGAAAAGGAAAAGAAAGGGAAAACGATAAAAAAAAACCCAAAACAAACAAAAGAGATACAATTCAAAAAAATTCTTCCAAAATGAGGTTTTTGGGTGAGTAGTTTCTTTCCAGGGCCTTTGATTTTGGAATCCACCAGATATAGGGGAAGGTGAGTGAATCACAACTGGATTCTATTGTGTTTCCACAATATGTGAATGCTGAGTCCTGCAGTACCTACACATTTCATCAATATATTAGTTAATGTTCCATTAATAAATTTCAATATTTATATAAATATTTTGATGCTAATTACTAAATAAAATCTATAGTCTTTACAGTATACCTAAAAATACACAAAGGATTACATTTATATTAATACTACATGAATTTGTTTAAAACTTGAAGACACATTTTTCACTTTCACACGTCAGAAAATATAACAAGAGTGTTAATATAACATTAAATCATAATGTATTAATCTAAAGATTATGGATTTATTTTATCTTAAATAGAATCAAGGATGTGGATAATAACATATTATATGTGCAGCCGAAGTGAGCACATGGATAATAATATATTAAATAAACCAACAATAATTGTCTATTTTAAGTCAACATGAAAGTCACATTTCTTCCACCAAGTCAGTCATGACTATCACAATTATGAATACACATTTCCCTATTTATTGTATCCTGTTCTCATATTTAAAGTGAAAATGTCCAAAATTATATCTTTTTATGTACAAATCAATAATGAAGGTCAATTCAAGGTAGTTAGCACTCCAAATATAATGCAAGTTAGTTAATATGCTTGTCTTTCAATGAATTCAATACAAATTTATAGAGCCTCGATTATTTTATGATTTCTCATTTGACACTAAAATTTTATGTATTTATGGTATCATAAATAAACTGTAAAAACAAGCATTTGCATTTGCTATTCAATGGTTATAAAGTGTCAGATAAGCATGATAAATATGTTTTATAGATCTTCAGCATAATATTAAGCTTACTGTCACCAAAACTATATTAAATATTTGTTTAGGCAATAGATGTCAAGTTGTATTCTGACTAAAATAAAAATATACAGAAAAATATATATTGAACAGTCTATTTGAATCAAATACCTCATGCAATTTTAGCTTTGATAATTGAAAATGTTTTCATATGTAGTATCTCATGTTTATTAAAGATTCCCCTTATGCATAAGAAATATAATGACAACATCTTTCCCTAGAAATTGTGTGTTGATCTTACCTAGGGCAATTAATTCTTTAGAATTTAAGTATAATGCATAAGTTAACTTGATTAATCATTTGCCTAGTTAACAGATATAACACTGTGACTGAAAATATATGGGCATGCTTCACTTCCCCATAATAAAAAGCAAAACATCCAATAGAGGAGGGATGCATTGGCTCTATATTAAAGTAAGCATGAAATAAAAGAACATGCTTGTGGACTATGGTAGAATATAGTATGATAGAATATAGATAGTCTTAACTAGGTAGATTTACTTATCATAGGTATATTCCTAATCAAATGTTATTAAAATTACTGGAATATATTCACACTTTTAAATGTAAAATAATCATTTGAATATGTACACTCTAGAATTTCAAAAAAAGTGTTAAATTATTAACATTTTATATTCAACTTTTTAAAATAAATTTTTATTAGTACATGTTTTTCATACATAATGATAACATTCTTCATAGGGAATTTGTACCTTTATATAATATATCTTAATTCTTTTTTCCCATTCCCCTCATCTCTCTTCAATTCTTCTACCTCATTTCCTTTCCCATTTTGTTTCCCATTGTGTTAATTCAATTCTTTTGTTTATTCCTTTTCATTTTCTTCTCTCTCCCCTTTCCATTGTTCTCCTTTCCATTTGAATATTTTCTTCCTACTTCTCATTCCTTCATTTTGCTCATTTACCCTTTGAACTTCTCACACGAGTGGAATAACATGATATTTAAACATGTGTGTCTGATTTCTTTCACTTAAAATTATGTTCTCAAGGTGCATCTATTTACCTAAAAAGTCTTAAGTTTATCCTTCTTTATGGCAGAGTATTACTCCATTGTGTTTAAGTATCACATTTTCTTTATACCTTCATCCACTGATGGGTATATGAGCTGCTTCCAAAATTTAGCTATTAAAAATTATGCTGCTATTAACATGGGTGTGCATATATCATTGTGGTATGATGCTTTTAACTCTTTTGGGAAAATACCTAGAAGGGGAATAGCTGGGTCAAATGGGATCTCTACCTTTAGTTTTTATTGTTGAGGATTCTCCATAATAATTTCCATAGTGGTTGTATTATATTCAACTTTTAAAAGAATAAAATTTAGTGAAACAGTCATAATCTGTATTAAAAAACAATAAATCAGAATTATGGGTCTTGGGTGTACTTCAAGTTGCAGAATGCTTGCAGAGCATGCACAAGCCCCTGTATTCACTATCCAGCTCTAGGGAATACATTTTTCCCACTGTATAGTTTTGAATTGGGTAATAATTTAAAACAAGGCTTTTGAGGCTTTTTGTAATTTAATATGATGAAGCAGTAAAATGGAGAGCTATAACAGTTTTAATAAATATGTTGAATTTTTTTTATCAATGGACTTTTTATAATCCTATGGTTCAAGCAGTCGAGATGAGGAACTACTACTGTAAAGATCAAGACTTTTGTGTAAGCTAATACAGGAAAATTTATGTAAAAAGCAGAATAGTAAATCACACATATTTGTATCATTTTCTTTTAAAAATGGCAACTTAACCTTAATTTGCTTTATAATATAATCTCAGGCACTGACCTCAAAATATACTGAAAATATTTGTTTTGAATAGATACTGAATAATGTATTATTACTCAGTGACCTTGTATTCTCACCCACAAAATATAATCAGTTCTGCAAATTCACTCATATTTCACTGAAAAAATGTGGAGCACAGATTATGGAGTATGATGCATGCTAAGGTTCATTAAGGAGTGATGAGATTTTATGTGTATGTATAATTTCAGAATATGCAGGTTTCAAAATATATATTGGACTCAAAACAAATACATATGAAAGAAAATATGTCAAGATAGATGATAGATAGAGATACATGTAGAAAACCGACAGAAAAACAGATTCTACAATGGGCCACACAGTTCTTACAGAATTATGGTAATAAGAATGTGTGTGTTCTTTTCCTGGTCAATAGAATGCCACAGAATATAGACTTGAAAAAATAATTCCACTCTTATGGAGAAGAAGTTTCTGAATTGCATTGCAGGTAGAAGACCTGAGTGCTACCTAGAGATTGCATCACCAATTACAGATAGAAATGATTTGGTGTTCTCATTCATGAGTATGTATGAAGGAAGCATCTATGAACTTCATCAATACAAACCAAGAATGAACCAACAAGAGGGCATCTCTAACATAGAGCTCAAAAAAAGATGGATTTAACATATAAACTATCTAAGCTGAATCTTTTTCTAAATTACCTTTCATTTCCCAGTGCTCTGGAGGGACAACATAAAAGACTGGTTTAGACATAAACCAACACACACACACACACACACACACACACACACACACACACACCAATGTCAACCTGAGAATAACAGTTGTAACTGATGGCTGAGATGACAAAAGAAGGAAGTGGAACTATGTTGGGGAAGAATTTTTTAACTTGGATAGAACATTAAACATTTTTAATTGAATGGATTCAAATTTATAATATCCCAAGACATTATTTTTATGATGAAAAAGATCCACTGAACAGAAAGCTGTGAATTCTAGCAGGCAGGTCACAGGGCCATAAGAAGGGGATGATGTGGTTTGTTTGAATGCAGAAGAGTTGGCAAAACATGAAAAGAAATAATATTATTACTTCTTACTATCTTACCAAGTATAAACAACTCAAACATCAGTTCCTAGATTGAATGGGTTCATAAATAGATCATGAGTTTATATTAAGTGGATGATTAAAGAGGACATAACTCATGAGATATAAAGACTAGGGATGATAATATAATAATTAAAGAATATGCTATTAATAGGCACCTACATTCAGATTGATTAAGTCAGTTACAATGATCAGAATTATGCCCAAATATGAAATTAAAGCTTACAATAGATAAAATAGTAATTAAATAAGTGAGACCAACTAGTGATTAGAAGCATAGGCTTTGAATCCAGACAGCTTGGGTTTAAATCTCAAACCCAATTCTCATTAGATGAATGACCTTGAGTAATTTGTTTAATCTCTTTATATCTTGATGGCCACATCAATAAAGTGATGGTAATTGAACTACTAACCTCATTAGTTTGCTATGAAGATAAAAATTATTTATCATTTTAACCCATTTTAATAATCATTGGCATAGCAAGAAATAGGAACTTATGATAAATAAAAGAATGATATTGGAATATTTAAAAATAATTTAAAATATATTTTTAACTTTTCATGTATAAAGTTGCTATCTTCACAAATTAAACATGAATATAAAATGGAGCCATATTAATTGAGTTAAATTGGGTTGTGTGTCCTTTGGAATTTGGAGAGGTTGTTTTAGGACCTTCCATGCCAGGGTTTCAAAATTCATGATTTCTCTATTCACTTATATAAAAGGGCACAGTATTTGCATATAACATATGCACAGCTTCCTGTATACTTTGAATCATGTCCTTTTCTCATAATACTTAATACAGTGTTAGTGTATGTAAAGAGCTGCTGTACTATACTGTTTATGAAACAATGACCAAATAAAAGCCTATTTTTGTTCAAAACAGATACATCCATTGTAGACCTAACTGTATAATTCTTCAGTGGGTGCAAGATAAACACTGCTCATTGAGTTCTGTACAGAGGATGTGTAAAATGGCAGGAGGTTACAGCAAGTTATACTTGTATACTTCATATGTGTAGATTTAGCATGATGTTCAACATGCAGAAAATTCAAGTTTTGCTCTTTGGAAATTTCTGAAAAATTTGAAGTGTATATTTGTTCTGTAGTTACCCGAATCCATGGATGAACATCCAATAGATAATGAGGCTGACTGTGTTTATTTATATAATATGGACAATTGGAAGTCTCTCTACATATCATACCTGTCTTAGTCACTTTCTCATCACTGGGGCAAAATACTTGAGACCCACAACTTTAAGGATGAAAGGTTTATTTTGGCTCATTGTTTCAGTTCATTGTTGGCTGGCTCCCATACAAGAATGGCATGGGAAAATGGCACAGTGGAGAAAAGCTGTTCAATCCATCTAGGCAAGGAGCAGAAAGGAAAGGGAAGAGCTGGAGACAATAACATATCTTTCCAGATTGTGACCCAGTGCCTCACCCCTTCAGATTGGCCCTCAATTTCTAAAATCGCATTCAGTTATGAACTCATCAGTGAATTAGTCCATTGGTGAATATAAAATGTGCATAATCCAATCACTTTCTAAAAGCACCACATCTGAACACAAGGGACATTCTAGATCTAAACCATAACAATGCTCAAGGAAGAAAATTTTAAAAGTATATATTATCAACCTTTATTACATATTTAAATATTTTGGAATCAAAAGGCCTTTAGAAATTTCAACACATACATTAAAAGAGTTTTTTAAAACTCAAAATTTTCCCTGTGGGAGATATGTCTTCATTTATTAGCATGTGTCAAAATATTTAAACATTTTTTCAGTGATTGAAATGTATTATTTTTATAAACATGTGACAAGCAAATATATAAATAGTCTGTGTGCCTTACAGGGAATAGTTATATAAATTTTGGTTGATATACTTAATTGGAAAAATATATGATATTCAATAAATGGTAAATGACTGATACCAAATCATAGAAACTTAAGTAATGTCTTAGTTACTTTCTCATTGCTAAGACAAAATACCTAACACCCATAAGTTAAAGGAGGAAAAGTCTATTTAGCTCACAGGTTATAAAGGTTTCAATCCATATTTGGTTGACTCCAAGGCAGGGCAGCATGGCAAAGGGGCATAGCAGTGGAGAAACAGTCCATGACAGGCCAGGCAGAAGGCAGCAAGGAGCTTACCTTCCTGCCTTCCACCTTTCCCCCTATATTCCATCCAGGCTACAAGCCTATTCATTGGTGCCACCCACACTCAGGGTGGAGCTCCCATTATCTACACCTAGAACTATGCTAAACACATTATGATCCCCATCTCACACATGCTAGATCCAGCCACCTGTGAAAAACCCTACCTATGAGCACATGAGCCTTTGGGAAGACACCTAGATACAAACCATAACAAGTAAAAAAGCTTTCTTTTTGTCCCAGTTATTACAGTGAATATATGAACAACAAAAACAATAAAATATTCTGCATAAAGAATTGGCATTAATCCTTTGCTTACTACATTAACTCAAATTCTCTTGAAGTCATTTTTAAAAAGACTCAAAAAAGAGCAATCTATAGTTTGGGTCTAAAGTCTTAAAGCTTTAGTCACTAGCTTGTGGAGCTATTAGGATAACACTTTTAAAAGGTGGGATCTAGCAGAAGGAAGTTAGGTCTGAGAGTGTGGTTTTCAACTGTATTACAGGAAGTCAGGCACTCTTTGTGACCTAGAATAGCAAAGGCAATTCTGGGCAACAAAGGCAAGGCAAGGGGCATCACAATCCCTAACGTGAAATTATACTACAGAGCTACTGTGATAAAATAGCATGGTACTGGCAAAAAACAGACCTGAAGATCAATGGAACAAATGGGATATAGATGTAGAAATGACCCTAAACATGCACAGCCATCTTTTCTTTAACAAAGGGGCCAAATACCTTCACTGGAAGAAAGATACCCATCTTTAAGAAGTGGGGTTTGAAAAACTGGCTTTCTACATCCCAAAGACTAAAACTAAACTTATGTCTCTCACTATGCATTAAATTAAAATTGAAATGGCTTAAAGATCTAAATATTAAAACAGAAACACTAAATCTGCTGAAAGAATAGGGAGAACACTTGTGGACATAACTGTAAGCAAGATGTCATGAACAAAACACAGACTACACGGGAAATAATACAAAGACTAAACAACTGGGATCTCACCTTTTAAAAAATCTTTTGCACTGCAAAAGAAATCACTAACATAATGAAGAGGCAATCTACAGAATGGTAAAAAATTCTAGTCAATAGTCCTTCAGGCAAAGGACTAATATTGCTAAGATACAAAAAATTGAAAAAAAACTAGACTCCCCAAATTTAAAGGCCCAATACAAAAGTGGTCATCTGAAATGAGTAGACACTTCTCAGATTAAGAAGTACAAATGGCAAATAAATATATTAAAAATATTCATTGTGTCTTTTTAGGATGTGCTTGAGATTTTTTGGAGCATTGGTTTGGTGCTCATAAATTTTTAAAGTGATCTTTATCTTGGAAAGTCATTATTTCTACATCAATTTTGAAAAAAAAATTGCAGCATATATCAGTCTGGGTTGGAAGTTGTTTTCTTTTAGAGTTTGAAACAATTCACTCTAAACTCTCCTGTCCTTTAATATTTGTGCTGAGAAGTCAGTTATAAATTTAATGGATTTACCTCTATAAATGATATGTTGTTTTTCTCTAACAGCTTTTAAGATTCAGTCCTTGTGTTGGAGCTCTTGATTTTTCACTATGATGTGTCATGGAGAGGTTTGTTTCTGATTGTGGATATTAGGGGATCTGTGTGCCTCGTATTACAATATTTTTAATTCTTTTTGAATATTGGAAACTTCTCTGCTATTACTTCTGTATACAGATTTTTACTACTATTTATTCTATCTTCTGGGTTTTCAGTAATTGCAATTAATCTTAGATTAGTCTTCTTTGTGTCATCTAACAGCTGCTGGTTCCATTTTTCATGTTTTCTTGTTGTTTTTATGGAATCTCTTAATAATTGGTCACCAACATAAGCCCTATATTTCACTTCTGACATTATCTCCTCACAGTGGTTACTGCTGTTGTGCATACTTTAAATAGAATTTTAATCTCCCCACTTTGTGTTCAGTACCTTTTCATGGACTCTAATTCTTTGCCAAACTGATTATTCAAGTTTTGTATATTTTCATTTAGTTTATCTCATTTCATTAGTGTCTTCTGTAAATTTGTAAATCATTTTGTTTATTATGTTCGTTATCTATTTAGTTAGATTGTTCTTGAATTCACTATCTTAATGATTTTTTAAATATTCCCTGTTATGTTTTCCAGTAATTCAGTTGTGTGTCTTTTGATTCCCTCTGCCTCAATAATTCATGGATTCATTTTGGGAGAGTTAGTTTTTGAGGCATATTGTTGCCTCATCTTCACATGTCTTTTTCTTCTTTTTTGTTTTAGTTTGTTCAGAGGTTCATTGATTGATTATAGTGGATGACTTTGTTGCTGGAAGGGAGAATACTTCAGTTAATGTCTACTTCTCTGTGATGCACTTTGGTCATAGCTAACTATAGCTTTTGCCTATGTCCCAAGATTGAATCATCACTGTTTACTTGGAAGAGAAAACAACTGTGTATTTTGTCAAGGACTCAGTTCTCTTGAGAATGGGCTTCATTCATTGTTAATGACACAAAGGCAACTCAGATACTGGCATTAAGAGAAAACCAGTTATAGCAGCAATTATGCCACCTTGACAATAGCCATAAAATCAGCAACATTAACAGCATCATACTCAAACTGAATATTGACATATCCTATGTTTAAATAATATACCACCCTCAACCATAGAAAGTGATCTAAAATTACAGTAAAAACACTAAGATGCTCCAAATATCGATATACTGTATATATCAAGTAAAACTGCGGCAGCTCTACCTCCACTAACAAAAAGACTATATTCAACAGTAATAGCATAGAGTTAACTATCTATTCATAAAGCTTAATGAATATATTATTAAAGCTACAATGGTGAAGAAATGAATAATTACAAAAAGAAAATTAGAAAATTTAATTCATAGAAGATGAGGTGGAAAGAAAAGTGATATAAAGAATCCTATTGAGGAATATAAAAACTAATGGTATTAAATAAAAGTAACAGAAAATAAAAAACAAGAAAAATAAAAATAAAGGTAAAAGTGCAAAATAAAGAAAAAGAAGAAAAATGTTAAAAGGACAAGAGAGAAAATAGCAAAAAAAAAGCAGAAAAAATACCCCCAAAACCAATGAGAAAAACAAAAGTAAAAAACAATTGAGACACCTGCCCTACAAAAAAACTTTTGTATTTTTAAATGGGTGATTTATTTCCAGAGTCTGCTGTCTTGGAATTCAGCACATCCGAATTGTCCTGCTTAGCCTTATGTCCATTTGATCCATTGAACCCTTTCTCCATACACCCCTGATTGTGCCAACCATCCAAGCCAAGTTGTGTCCTTGCTCAAGTTGCTAGATCAGGAAAGCAATGAGACCACTGGTCTGTGCAGATTTCAGCATCAAGGCAAGGTTTCTAGCACACTGATGGATTTAATGCCAGATATAGCCACCTCTGAAAGCCACACTCACCACATCTGGTTTCTCACAGTGGATTGTGGGGACTTTCTCCTTCCTAGCCTGAGCATAAACTGCTGTTTAGCTTGCACCCCTCTTTGACTGTCACTCATGGATGTCTCTCATCCAGTCCTTGTGGAAAGTTACACTGACTGAAAGCCCTAAAGTGGAATTGTTCTGTAGTTTTTCTGTGGGTCAGTCTTTAACAATTAGCCCCTTCCCCAAATAGTGTCTGATTAAATACTCTCGGGCAACATGGTGGGTGTTACATTGAGTTTCTTCTACAAGAAGATGTCAGTTTTGGAGCAAAACCCCACAATGTTTTCATAGTTTAAAATAGTTGTGGGATTTTCTTGGGGCTTTGACTGTTGACAAAGTGTGTAATTTCTCCATGGATCTACCAACCCTCTGAGTTCACCTTCTCTTTCAGGACATTATCCTCAGGTGGGCCAGTTGATCAGTGCCTCTGCCACCCTGGGCCAAAGGTGGAGAAATGCAGACCTGCCTCACAGTTGGTGGGTGTCTGCAGCCTGGTTGTGGAATCCAAAAATGAGAAATTGCTCAGGGAGCAAATGCACCAAGCATCATTCTTAGTGGCTAACCACATTGCAAAGGCTAAGAAGCTCCTTAGGATTGATAAAAATTTCATTGTGCCTGCTCATAAGGACATTTTTAGTGAGCTTTTAGGAAAGGCTGATATTGAAAATGTGGCAAATGTTCCTCTGTTGTCTAGTGCTTACCTAGAGAATTGGTGAAATAGCAGAGGATACCAAGGCACAATTGTTAGAGGAAAAATGAGTCAGCGTGGTATGCAACACAGGTTGATGAATCTACTGAAATGAAAAACTAGGCAATAATGGTTGTTTATTTGTGATATATTTTTCAGGAGGATGTGCATGAGGATATTTTATGTGCATGTTTGTTGCCATGTAACACCACAGCTGAAGAACTAGTCAAGACTTTGAATTGTTTCCTATTGTTTCCTATTGAATTGGTCATTTTAGTTGTTATATGAACAGTGGAACACCTGGTAGGACTGGGTGACTTTTTGTTTTCATTACTTGTGTCAAAGAGTTCACTTCTGAGTATGTTTCCACAGTGTCATCCATAGAGAGATGCTGGCTAAGCAAAGAGTGTCACATGAACTTAACATTTGCAAGAAATGAATGAAATTATCAACCTCATTAAAGTACATGTCCTTAAGTCATGTCTGTTTCTGCAGCTCTGTGTGAAGACAGATCCAGAGCAAAAATGTCTTTTCTCATATTCACAAAACTGGGAGACCATTCTAAAGGTAGACCACCAGCCAAAATTGTTGAGTTATTAGACCTGTGCCAGAAATTTCTTTTAGAAAAAGTCACCACTGGAATTGTATCTCAAACAAAGGGTCCCAAACTTGCTTACTTGTAAAATGTAAGTGATATACTCAACTTGCTCAACAAAATCTGTCACTTCAGATGAGAATGACAACTTGTTGAAGCCAGCAGATTAAGTGGCTACATTCAAATTCAAATTAGTATTATGATGGAAATAAATGAACATTGGGATTTTTGACATATTTCATACATCAGCAGACATTTTTAATGAGGCTGAGCTAGGGCCTTCTTTATCCCAGCTGATGCATGATCACTTATCTCAGGTTTCAAAAGTCTGAGTATTACTTCCTAATCATAAAAACCTCTAAACTGGGTAGAAAAAAAGTCTCAATCCACTTGTGAATAAGCCAGGTGAATCTACTCTGTCCTTGCTAAATGAAGACCAACTGCTTGGTACTGCAAATGATGGTGGCCTTAAAAGTATGTTTGAGACAACTTTAAATCTCCATATATTCTGGATTAAAGTCAAGATGGAATATCTTGAGATTGCCACGAATGCACTGGAAAGCCTCCTTAAAACTTCTGATTTTTGTGAAGCAGGATATTCTGCAATGACAACAGACAAAATGATACTACAGAGTAGACTAGACATAAGCAACACCCTCAGGTGTCATGGTCTCCCATTGCCCCAACATGGGTCTGTCTAGTTACAGAACAGAAGCCCAAGGCTCCTGCTGAATCTGTATTATGCTGAGTTGTATAATTATATCATTATATTTTGAAATGTAATTAAAATAGAAATAAAGTGCACAATAAACATAATGTACTTGAATCATTCCTAATCCATCCCTCCACCATTCTGGCTTATGGAAAAATTGTCTTGCACAAACAAGTCCCTAATGACAAAATTGTTGAGGACTACTGATATAAGATACTAACATTTAGTGAATTAGAATAAAAGATAGAACTCTTTGTGTAATTTGGTATTCTTTCTACAAATCTATAACTATGCCAAAATATAGCAAGCACAAAAATATAACAGATTTTGGAAACAAAATAGTTTACTTGAAAATATTTCCTGTGATCTTTTGATGGATAAAGAGCATGCACTGATGAAAGGGCTAGACGATGAGGTTGCTTACTTGTCTCTGCCTGTCTTAGAATGACTAATTGTAACAAGTTTGACAGTCTGCATTTAATTGTGTGTGGAGAGGAAGAATTGAACCCATTTAGGAGCATTTGGAACATTGGATTGATATAGCTTTTGGCAGTAGACATTACTCTTTGTTGAAACTTCTGACACCTTCAGAGTTCCAATGTGATGGCTCATTGTATTGGTCATCCTGAGACAACACGCCTCAACCCCAGGTAAGGATGTGTCATGTCAGTGGTTGAAAGGACCCCCTCATCCACCCATAAATAAGTGTGTGTGGTAAATTTAATAAGTTTAATAGTTCTGCTAGAATTCTCCTTGGTGAGTAATGTTTCACCTTTCAACTAACAGTTGTAATTACATATGTGTAAGAAACATTTCTCTGCTGGTTGAGATCTCATCAAGCTTATCAGATATCAATACTTGTATCAGTCCATGTTTTGTGCTATAACAATATCTCTTAGGCTTGTTTTGATGTATAAAGAAAACTCGTTTATGTATTTGTTGGTAAGGGTGATGTTAATGTAACAAAATATCCAAGGAAATAAAAATATGAAAAGAAATGATTTTGCCTCAGAGTTGAAAATTTTATGCAATAATCCATTGTTTCCATTGTCTTTGGATTGTGATGGTGCACTAAAATATGTCAGACACATGTGGCTGAGAAATTTTTGACCTCCTGACCAGAAATGAAAGGGAAAAGAATAATACCTAAGTCCCACAGTCTCCTAAAAGGGCATCCCCACAATGACTAAAAGATCTCCATTTAGGCTTGATATCTTAAAATTTCTCCCACTTCCCAATAGTGCCAATCTGAGGCCTAAGCCTTTATAACATGGGCATTTGGGTGACATTTCAGATCCAAATTATAGCAATTTAGCAACAGTATTGGGAGTTCATAACAATGATGCAAGCACTGACTTGGCTCTAGTGAATGTCCCTTTTACTGTATTGCTTGGCAGATGGCAACATGGTGGGAGCTCTTGTTATACCCAGAGATCACGTGGTATGAAAGGAAGTCAGACAGAGACTTGCAGTTCTATAAGAGCTCTCTCCTGAGAACTAATCAGAGTCCCAAAAGAACTACATCAACCCCTTCTGTGGGTAGTACTCTCAAAAACTCAATCAACACCCTATTGCATCCAGCTTTTAAATGTTACAAGCTATTTCCTAAACATTACCCAACTGAGGACCAAGCTACCATCACATGTGAATCCTTGGGAAACACACTCAAACCAAATCCAAACTATGACAGCTCTCTTGAATTGTTTTATATAAAACAATAGTAAAAACATTAATAACAATTACAGTAGAGTAAGTCTCCAACTTACAAATGACTTCTGCTACAGGAGAATATTTGTAAGTCAGATTCATCCATAAGTCCAACAAAGCAAGGCTCATATACCTTTGACACAAATATTCAATGTATATTGCTTTGTATTTCCTAGCAGTCCCCTCCACACCACCACTGCTTTTCCTCTTGCTTCTGGACATCCTTGGAGCAGTAGACTACTGTACACTATCGCACAGAGCAGCACAACTGTGACAATGTCCCAGACACATTGCTTTTCCTCTTCATTTTGCTTTCATACTCTTGTTTACTTTTTTGTCCATGAGTTGCTGAAGTTGTGCACTTCCTGTGTCACATATAGGATCTTCATTCTTGCTATTTCTTGCTTCATCCTCCTTCTTCCATAGCTGAAAATTACATTCTTTTGTGTTCAAGTGTTTTGTCATGTAAAGTATTTTTAAAATTATTATCATGTATAGCAATTATGAAAATTTTGAGCTGATTTTTAAACTCATTAAATAAACTGAAATTATGAAAATAACTACACATATATTATTATATATTTGTCTTTCTCAGTTACAAAGTGAACTCATAGTTCATCTGTCTACTATTGCTCAGTTTTCTTAGCTTGATTACTATTTCTATTCTGCTTATAAACATTCTACAGGAGGAGCATAGATTGCTTTATTTATTATTTTCACTATAAATAGTATTTTCTCTACTGGACAAATGGATATCCAATAAGTGAGTACTGTAATTTACAAGACAAATAGACTATAAGCACTGAACAAATGGATTTCATTTCCAAAGTACCTGCTAGAGTAGAAGAAATAAATACCATAAGTGTTGTTTGAAAATTTAACAAAGAAGCTGCGACCGGCCAGGCGAGACAAGTACCTTGAAGCTCCGCTGTGGTCCTGGGCCACGCCCACAGCAGGTGAGGTCCACTTAGCCGCGCAGGTGTCTCCAACGCCCAGTATCCCCCTTCCCCCCACCCCTTGCGCCGCCTACCTTCTGGCTTTTCTGCTACCTGGTAGCATAGGAGATTATAAAGACCCTTGTCCTGAGCACCACAAGATAGAGCAGAAGTTAGTAACAGAAAGAGGATCTTCAGGCTCCTCAATGAAAACTGAAGCTCAGGAGAAAAGTAAAGAGAATCTCTATAATAAAGGCACATCAGACCACTGTACTTGGTCTGCTGCTGGCTTGCTGAGACTCATTAACTTTTATGTGCACAGGGATTCTTATGTTGCCTACTGTGACAGCAGAGACATACCCTGAAGGAGGCCCATAATTTCTACTGCTATTTGCAAAAAAGAAAACAACTTTTTCTCTTATTTTTAATTCTTATTTTTAACTTTTTTTCTGCCCTTCAAAGTTTTGCTTTTCTTTCTTTTCTTTCTTTTATCATTTTTTTCTCTCTCACTCATTCTCTCGCTGTCCCACATTGCTCCTCATCCCCCCATTTGTTCATTTCTGCACTGAATTCGGATTTCTCCCTTACTGTTTTTTCTTCTGTTTTTCATTCTCTTGATTATCATTAGGTTTAACGGAAAGTAAATTCGGTATCTAGCCTCCCTGTTGCTGTTAGATGATTCTATTCACATCTCTGTTCTTTCATTCTGCCTTTTTCTCTTGCCTTTAACAACTTCTTAGAGTTTGTGTGATCTTTCTGTATCTTCTGGCCTCACCACTAATCTTACCTGATCTTTCTACCTGTCCCTCCCTCCCCAACTCCTTTAACTCCCCACCCCAAAGGGGAAAGATGCTATATTGAAGAGTTTATTCATTATAAACTTATGTTGGGTTGGTCCTCAGTTTTAATTTAACTCACATAGTTAAAAGTGATAGATTAATAACTACCACAAATTGTCATTTTCTAAGCTGTGTTTAATTTAACTCACATAGTTAAATGTGATAGATTAATAACTACCACAAATTGTCATTTTCTAAGCTACACTTAATGCTATGGTATTGGTGACTATGTCATTTGGGCTAACATGTTGTGATTGATCTAATTAGTTTTCCTTCCTGGTATAAGAAAAATAAAATAGCTTCAGAGTCATTAGAGTCTCAAAACCCAAACACAAGCAATATCTGGAAGACACCTCTAAAAAGCAATCATTCCAGAAGGATTTCAAACACAAGCAACAAAGATACCTACATTAAGCAATTTTGAAATATCAAACCAGAAATTAAACCAAGGACAGTACCAAAAACAAAAATGAGAAGACACTTAAGCAAGGCACAAACACAGGCTTCCATTCCACAAAAAGGAAACTCCGGGGAAATGAGGTGGAAAAGTCCGATAAGCAACCACTTGGACACCCTGAACTGATAAGCACAGGAAGTAACAAAGCAGATGCATGAGGCCCTAGAAAATTTCAAAACAGAAATAATCTCCCAGATAAATACAGATGTGGTGAGCAGAGTGAAAGACATGATTAGAAGCTTTAGAGCAGAAACAGATAAGATAATAGATGAGATCAGAAACATGCTGGAAGCCATGAATGCCCAACATAAGAAAGAAATGGAATCCATGAAACAGATTCAAACAGATATTCAGAAGATTAAAAACTCCATTGAAAGCATGCAGAGCAGACTAAGAGAATCTGAAGACAGAATATCAGATATAGAAGACAGGATAGCAGTTAAGGACCATGAAAACAGAGATTTCTTAAAGATAATAAGGGACCATGAGAAATCAATCCAACAGTTGCTAGATGATGCAAAGAAGAATAACATAAGACTCATAGGAGTCGGCAAAAAAACAGGAGAAAGTACAACTGACATAAAAAAAACTATTCACAGAAGTAATAGTAGAAAACTTCCCAGACAGAGGTAGAGAATTGGATGTACAGATAATTGAGGCATATAGAACTCCATCCAGCCATGACCAAAAGAAAATCTACACCTAGACATATAATAGTCAAGATCCCAGAAATGCAACAGAAGAACAAAATTCTACAGGCAATTAGAGAAAAGAAACAAATCACCTACAAAGGAAAGGACATCAGAATCATGGCAGATTTCTCAACACAAACCCTCAAATCAAGGAAAGCCTGGAGTGAAGTATTTCAAGCCTTAAAAGAAAATAACTTCCAACCTAGACTGTTGTATCCTGCAAAATTATCTTTCAAAATTGATGGGGAAATTAGATATATCCATGACAAAGAACAACTGAGAAATTTCATGAACATCAAACCAGCACTCCAAACAATTTTAAGCAATATCCTAGAAAAAGACAATGAAGGTCACAATTCCATGTGGCCCAGCAGAGAGAAAGCACCATGCAAGGTAACACACTAAAGCGGAAGGGGGGAAAATAAGAAGTAAAAGAGCCAACAAGTATAAAACATCATGACAAGGATGAGTCAATATATGTCAATTATAACTATCAATGTTAATGACCCCAATTCACCAATCAAAAGAAACAGACTGACAGAATGGATTAAGAAGCAAAACCCAGCAATATGCTATAAACAAGAAAAACACCTAACTCAAAAGGAAATCCAGAGACTGAAAGTAAAAGGATGGAAAACAGTTCTCCACGTGACAAGAACCCAGAATAAAGCAGGTGTAGCAATCTTATTTGCAGACAAAGTAGATTTCAAACCAAAACTAATTAAGAGAGACAAAGATGGTCACTAC
>NW_004624810.1:2393597-2404486 GCF_000247695.1 Heterocephalus glaber | reverse complement strand
ACCAAGAGAGATTATGTAAAGGTGCAAATTTCCAATGATGAATGTCATTATAGTGTATACCTGAAATGTACCAATAAAATTAATTTAAAATAAAGCTAAAATTAAAAATTACAGTTAACTCTGCTATTTCCCTTCTAAATGTCTTCCCAAAAGAATTATAGATATAACAATACAGTGATGCATGCAAATACATATTTATAGCAGTACAACTTAAAACAAGAAAAATTTTGAGGCAGTTTATATGTCCATCAACAGGTGAATGGATAAAGAAAATATGGTATTTATACACACTGCCACAAAGAAGGATATACTCTGCCATAAAGAGGATAAACTTTAGAGAGTTGTAGTAAAATGGATGTATCTTGAGATCATAATGTCAAGTAAAGAAATTCAGAACACAAGCTTAAATGTCACATAGTTTCTCTTATATGAGCAACTCAAATTATAATGAAAGGACAAAAAATGATAATAAGATATAGGGAGTTGGATTTTTTTATAAAAACGAATGGGAAAAAGAGATGGAAGGAGCAAGGAGAGAGGGAAGGTTAAACAGAGGAAATAAAAAATGAAAATATATCCTGTACTTGTATCAACCGCTCATGAGACATGAAATCAATAAAAATAAAATAAAATGAAAAACAATAATATATTGAAGCAAAAAAGATACATATATGTGTTGATAGAGAGAAAAAGTTATTGTAATCCGGCACAAACACTGTGTCTAAAGTTTACTTGACTTAGTACAATTGTCTTATATATTTTATATGTTCCTCAACTTAGTCTGGTTTTTAATCTGAATATATGGCAATTAACTTCATCAGGTCCTGTAAATAAATGAATCTGGTGCTGGAAAATGAAAAAAGAGGTTGGGGAGAAGGGGGGGATAAAATTGAAATGTGTTTTGTACATGTAGCAATTCCTTACAGTTAATGTAGCAATTATGTACTCCAAACATGTACTAATAAAAGTTAAAAAAATAATTTTTTTCTAGAAAAAAATACAAAAATAAAGTGTAAATAATGATGGCACAAGTGTGTTGGAAGAAAGTGGGAGCATTTTGAGGGAGATTCATGTCAATGTGTCTTTTACTCTAAAAAAGTTTTAAAATGTCTGCTTTGAAAAGACGAAAGCTCTGAAGTCAGCAACCTAGTTTCATTCTTAAAAAGACAGAAATATAGACATGGAGAAATGGAGCTGTGTGGTTTCTCAAGCAAAGAAGAGATTGAGGGTGAGAAGGGAGCAATGTGGCTATAACAGGGCAGTAAGATGGATCATTGTAGCAATGGAACTTTTCTGTTCCCATCCACTGATGCAACTCTACTAGTGTCAAAATCTAGGCTATGATGAAAAAAGATAGGATACCTTTGCACGGTGTAACCGCTGAGGGACAATGGATAGAGGGCATATAAAGAAAAGCAATATGAAAACAAATGGGAATTGTAAAGCTATTCCTTCTCTACTGTTTCCGGTATTAAAATCTATGTAATGATACTTTCTAATTGAAGTGAGGTTTTATATGTTCTAATAGAATTTTTTGTAAATGTCGTCTATTTGCTTAGAAAAACATTTATTCCTTATTTTGTTAATAGTTAAATATCAATAATACCCAGTGTCTCAATAATAAAAAGAATATTTCAGCATTAACAGGCAAGTTATACAAATTTTTTAGTACTTAAAATTTAGAAAAAAAACATATGAAGGGTGTGAAAAAAATTTAAGAAAGTATTCCAAAACTTGAACTGAAATTAAATTTGGCATTTAATTAAATCACAAAATGATGAAATGCAGAACTGATTTCAATTTGTGCAAAAAGGGCAAAATTCTACAAAAATCTATTCATGCCCCATGATAAATGAATTGAGTTCACATTTAAAATCAAGTTCTTAAATATGAAACTAAATTAACAGTATTAAGCTTGTCATGTTCATTAGCTTCACAAATTTGTTAGTTGTAACTGTTGAAAAGTTATATGCTTAAAAATTATAGTAACGTATTTCAAAACATTTTAGGATTATATTTTTTAAATTAGCAGCTTCCCACAGAAAATAGAATTTCTTCACTTTATTAATTCAGTTTATTGGTACATTTTAGGTATACATTATGATCACATTCATCATGAAATACCTTCGTTCTTATTTTTCCCATTCCCCTTCCCTCTCTTCAACCCTTCCACCCCTCCTTATTTACAAAAGCTTTGTTTCAATTTTTTTCCTTCTTTCCTCATTGTTTTCTTTTCTTGATAAAAGAAACATGATAATGATATAAAAAAGATCTGAACTTATATCAGACTACTAAGATTTTATCTCAATTATTGCAAGTACTCATATTTCACCTGTCATATTAATATCATCAAATATATAATGGAGCCTCAGACTGTGCCAGGAGTAATGGATTGCAGATTGCTATAAAAATCCATAATTTTCGGCCAGGGATTTAGCTCAGTGGTTCCGCCATCTCCCTTGCAAGCGCAAGGACCCTAGTTCGATTCCCAGTAAACCCCCCCCCAAAAAAGAAAAAAAATCCATAATTTCTATATATAGCATCCATTTTTATTTACTTCTGACAGTTTACAAATGTGCTTTCATTCTAGGTTCTATTCTGCTGGTTCTGGATTGCTTAAAATGTTGCACTCTCATGTTCAAACAAGTATATTCCTTTCACTCCTTATTTTAGTAGTATATTTTTCCTACTGTAGTATCTTATATCACACTGCTGATAATCTGTCCAAGAGATGTAACGTATGAGAATATATCTCATAAATCTGTGACTTATCATTGTTTACTCATCATTACATTTCTCTAATTTCCCTTATACTTTTAAACCTTCTTGTTAAAGCTGGCTTTGCTGAAAAACCAAGCTGTTATCTGAAAAGTAGAAGCTAATTTTGTACAACTAAAGTTTTCAGGGTTATTAAACAATATTTTCAAAGTTTCTAAGAAAACTTTATTAGTAACTTGATTAAAAGTTGAAGAATAATGTGACTGAAACATAGGAACAAAAGTTAGGCATAAGGGAAAAATGAAATTAGAAAAACATGCAATGACTATATAGTTCAAGGCTTGTGAAATCTGAATTCAGTATGATGTTGGCTGTTGGTTTTCCATATACGTCCTTATTTTGCAATAAATTCCTTCCATATTTGTTTTGAACAGGGTTTTTTAATGAAGGGATATTGAATATTCTCAAAGGCTTTGGTGCCTCTATTGAAGTGATCCTACAAATAGTATATTGATTCTATTTACATTATATATTGGATTTATTCATATATTTAGGTTAAAACCTTTAGGTTAGTTTTACATCACTGGGATAAAATAACTTGGTCATATTATATGATATTTTGAATGTATTGTTGAATTTTATTTGTAATGTTCTTAATGAGAATTTTCGCATCTGTGCCTATCAAAGCTATTGGCCTGTAGTTTTCTTTAATTGTTGAGTATTAGATTGGCTTTGATATCATGACAATGCTGGCTTCATAGAAATGAATTTGGGAGCATCCCTTCTTTATTACATTAAAAAGTTTGAGGAGCATTGCTGTTAGTTCTTCTCTAATAGTCTTGTAAAATTCCTAAATCTGTATACAACACTGGGCTTTTAGTTGGCAGAGTTTCATTTACTGTATCAATCTCATTGCCTGATATTAATACATTTGGATTTGTTATATTTTCTTAGTTCAATGTAAGTGGGTCACAGGTGTCTGGAAATTTATTCATATCACGTAGATTCTATAATATATTGAATAAACCTTTAAAAATTACTAATTAGATCTGGATTGCAGTGACTCTGTAATTTCATTTCTTCTCTAATTTCATTAATTTGGTAAGTTCTCTTTCTTTTGGTTACTTTGGCTAAAGTTTTATCAATCTCATTTATGTTTCCAAAGAACAGACTATGACACATCGAGCCTTTATATTTGTTCCTGGTCTCAATTTCATTAAGTTCTACTCAGCTGTTTATTATTTCTTTCACTTCACTGGTTTGATATTTGTTCTTGCTTTGAATAGAACTTGAGTTAATCATTCATTAGGTCATATATTTAACTTCACTTCATTTTTCTACTTTAGATACTCATAGCTATAAATGTATCATTTAGAACTGCTTTTACTGTGTGTAACAGGATTTTAGTGTCTCTAAAATCCTTTGAGTCTAGAAATTTCTTACATTTTTCCTTTAATTTCTCCAATGACCCATTGATAGTTGAAAAATATAATGTTTAATTTCCATAAGTTTTTGAAATAGCTACCATTTCTTTTGCAGTTTACTTAGTTTCATCCCATTATGATGTGATAAGAGGCATAAATTTATTTCACTATTTTTGTATTTACTGAAGTTTGCCTTATGACCTACAAGATGTTCTATATTGGAGAAGGTCATATGTTGTGTTAAAAAGAAAGTGTATTGTACTGTTAGATGAAGCACTCTATGGACATAGATTATCTTCATTTGTACTATTGAGTAGTTTAATTCTGCTGTTTTATTGTTGAAACTCTGTGTAGCTGACCTATTTGTGACAATTTTCTATTGAAACATCACATCAATTTTAAACAAAGAAAAATTTACTTTATATCTGCTTGTCAATGAGACTTTCATTTTTCTTGTCTTATTAAATTAGCTAGGATATCCAAGAAAAGCTTGTTTCAATAAAATGAGAATATACATCATTGCTATTTTGGAGATATCAACAATAAAATTTTCACCCATAAATATATTATGTGGAGATTTGTTATAGATGATTTTAGTCAAATTTTTGGTGACTCCTTCAATGTTGCAGATGTTTAATGTTAAATAAAAAAATAAACTGTTTTTATATACTCAAAACATTTTGACATGAAATATATGGTGATTTCATCCTAAGCATTTCTTCAGTGCTCTGGGTCATCAAATGGGTGTTCCACAATTTGATTTAATTCTGACATATCAACATGGAGGTAATATGAGACCTACAAATTTAAAAGTTAATCTCACAAGACTGCCCCTACTTTATAAGCCAATCATTACTCCAAGTCTCCTAAATTTTTGTTTTTATGCTTTCATTTTTGTTTATGTTACATTTATTCATTTATTTCATATATATACTTTCAATTATGAATCTATACAACTTTATTTACTTTGTTATTATTTACTTTAATATTATCACACACATTTTCATCTGTTGTAGTTTATTGTTATTTAGTTTGAAATATTTCTGATATTTTGTCACACAAATATAAAGCAATTACCAACTGAGGAGTTATGGTGTAGATCTTGGATTTTGATTTATTTCTCATTAAATTTATGGTGTAGTGTCTGAAATGTAAAATCAGGATTATTTTAGAGCTTTGAAAGATACTCAGACTTTTTATATCTCTACATATCATTAAAATCAATAATTGTTTTTGTGCATAATGAAGGAATTATATCATCATTTATTTAGTATCAATTTGTATGACTTAATTAGATCAATTTAATGGAATGCATTCTAATTATTTATGTCTAATTGTTTAGTTTGTTTTATGAATTATTGAAAAATGGCATGTTAAATTATTTTACACTACTATGATATTGGGTAGTTTTGTTTCTCCACTTAATCCTACCAATTTGGGTTTCACACATTATAAAAATTCTATTTGTGGGTTATGAATTAAAGTATTTGAAAACTATATCCTTTTGATTTCTACCAGTATTCTTTTTTCTTCATTTCTACTTTGAAATTTTTATCCAGTAAATATTATTTTGTATTCTTACAGCTTGGTTACTGTACATATTTTAAATTTTATTATATTATTTACTTTCAACTTTTCTTTAAAAGATAGTCAACCTTTTCAATATATTTTATAATTGACTATCTCATTGCTTAATTCAGACTGGCAACTTTCCCTTTAATCATAATGGTCATTTAAAGCAATTATTTATAATTCTGCATTTATCTTTTATCTTAATAAATGATCCTTAATAACAATAAGAGATATTCGTTAATACATTAAAATTCCAAAATTCATATAGAATTATTGTGAATATAACCTAAATAACCTATTTTTATTATGAATTTTCTCACTGATCCCTCATATGTTGAACCAAATTTGTTTCTATTTTATTTTTAATCAGAAGTTCATATCTATTACTTTCATTTTGTAGAAAAGGAAACAGCAAGAAGGGAGACTTCTAGATAAAAGTCATAATGCTTTGCATCAGAGAAGTAGGAAAAGACTTGAAGGCATTTGAGGAATCAGCAAGATCCTACCCTTCACAGACTTAAGAGTATAACACTATAAAGCTTTCATTTGAAAAGAGACTTTTTTTTTTAAATTTTTGAAAAGACTTTTTGAGACATTTGCTCAAGACTCATATTCATTGGTACCCTAGAATTTGTTCCTTCAGGCTCAATCGTTGAGGCACTCAGAGATCACTACAGCCATAGTCTAGAGGAACAGGCTACTGTTTCACCTGGGGGCAGACTTTGGTATCATCTACCTGGTGCTGTTTTTTCAGTCATGTGGTATGCAAGAGATTGTGAGGTCATGGAGTCTTCCACCCAAATTTCAATTTTGGGCCCCTGAAAGGGCAGTGTGTGAAAGAAAAGCCAAAGGTCTGGTGGAGACCCCATGATGTTAGACAATCCAAGAACATGGTTTAGCTGCTTAGAGAAATCCTAGGCAGTGAGCATAGTCAGTCTGAAAGAGGATTTTCTCAAGGCCATAGAGACAAGGCTCTGTCATCCTGCCATAATTTACCAAGGTGCTTCACATGCAGCTGTAAGATATAATGTTTGTCCTGTTGGGTTTTGGTCTTACTTTGGTCTGATTCCTTTATTCTTTTTTATCTCATATCTCTTTTGGAACGGGATGTTTACCCTGTGAAAGTGTATTTTGGAAGTATTTAATTTTCTTTCTGATTATCTCAAGGGCTCACAGTTTGATTCTCTTGCTGATTCGCAAAGAAGACTTTGATCTTTGACTTTTCAGCTATACTAGAACTTTAGGGATTCTAGCATCTTTTAGAGATGGACTAAGTGCTGTTTTCATAATGAGATGGATATGAGTCTTTTGGGTTTAGAAGCAGAATACCCCTTATTTCTAAAATTTTCCCTAAAAGTTTCGTGTTTTGGGAAACTCATTGGATCATAGTGGTGCTACAGTCATCAGTGAATTTGTGTAGTGATGAGATCAGTAGCTGAATGGGTTGTTAGGAACAGGGGCCTGGCTGAAGGTGGGTCACTGAGAAAGTGACCTGTATGGGTATATTCTTATCCCTGGCTCTTACTTTCTCTCTCTCTCTCTCTCTGCTTACTGGCAACCATGGTTCAAATAGCTTTTCGGCACCAGACGCTTCTACCACACCATTTCTGCCTTGAAGCCAAGAAATCATGAACTGAAACTTTGAGCCAAGATAAATTTCCTCTTTTAACTTGGAGGTGTTGAATATTTTGTCTTACTAACAGAAATGTGACTAAGATACCAATGGATGGTTGTGCTATGGGTAGGAGCTCACAGCTGCAGTTTGGCTTATGTGTATTGCAGTGGTATCCCTCTCAGTTTAAAGTGTGACTTGATGCTTTATAGTCCTTCCCTAAAGTCTTTTACTGTAAGACAAAAAACAAAACAAAAAACAACAACAACAAAAAACTAGCTGAAACTCATGTCGCTCAAATATGAGTAATTGGAAAATTCTTTTTAAATGACAATAAAATTATTGCATGCTTTCTAATTTAAAATACTTTCATTAAAGTGTTAAATTTAAGTTTATACATATATGGCTGAAAAATATATTGAACTGATAATTTAATTTTTTTCACCTTATATTTTTCTCCTTGATTTTTCTTCACCTGGGTTTTTTTTTTTCACTCTGGTAAGATGGAAAAAAAAGAAGTTACTAGGAGAAACTATGTTTTTTAAAATGATATTAAAATTATGCTAAATATCCCATATGTATGATAAGGAAATTGGGGCAGGTTTCACTTTGCTAGTTGAGAAATAGGGATTGAAAAATCTCATGTGGAATATTTGGCCAAGGTCAGCAGTGTTCTAGAGCTGATTCAAGTCAATGTCTTGAATTTAGACACATATGTGGAAAATGCATTTTGTATAATTCTACTAAAAGTTCCTATACATGAGTCTGGCTTGCATATAGCAAAGCCATAGGAAGATCTCTTAATTGTCTATTCTTAAAACATAGAGCAATAAAAATATTTTACATAAACTTTGAGGTAACTTTGGAATTTATATAAATTGAAATGCCTGTAGAAAATCCAAGTGTAGATATGAATTAGGTAAGTGGAGATATGGGTCTGGGGTGCATGAGATAAATCTGGGATTGAAATATATATTTATAATTCATTAACTTTTTAGGTAGCATTTATTTAGAGCAATAAATATATATCATCCAGAGAAATCATAAAGTTGAAGAGAGGAATTGAATGTTATATAGAAGAACAGGTATCCAGTGTGTAAGAGGAGAAAAAAGTTCACTAAATAAATTTAGAAGTGACTAGAGAAGAAGGAAAACCTGAGTAGTTTTGCTGTCATAAATGGAATTGAAAATATCAAGACAAAAATTTAAAAAAAGAAAAAGTTTGGTGATATGATAAAATATAAAAATGGCAATTAATACCATTCACTTTACTTTAAGAAGTTGAATTTCATGACAGATTATGAGATGGAGAATTGAAGGGAAAAAGAAAACTGAAGTGCTTAACCAATTCATTAAAATTGTGGAAATAGAAATCTCAAGTAAATAAGCTAATTTATTAAAAGGTGTAAAGAGAAAAGCTTGTACAGAATAAAATATAGGATGGAGTAATCATCTTTTATTCCTACAAAATGTACTAGAAATTTTGTGTTTAAATTTTGATGTGAAGATACAGCAATAATTGAAATGTTGAAGAATGAGTGATTTGAAATAGTGTCAGAACATGATTAATGAAATGGAAGCCAGCATAAATGATAAATTTTAATGAAGAACAAAAGAAGAGGATCATTCATCTCAATCATTGAGACGTAAGAAATAGATGGATGGATGCATGGAAAGATTAACGTGGTAAGCTGTTGGGAGCAATTCTACATCATTTGGGGGAAAAATAATTTGATTAGGCCTAGTTCTCCTGCCTACAGGCCAGCTATGGGATTTCAAGACATAACTCCATTTTGGCCTCCGGTCACAACTGAGACCTACTTCAATGGTCTGGTGATGCTGTGATGCTCCAGGACAAGATTACACCAGCTGAAGACATCCTGGGAGGAACAAAATCTTCATCTGCTCAGTTCCTCATTGTTCTTGGATTTCCACTGCCCCCCCCCCCCCACGTCATTTGTTACACTTTGTTTATCCTGATGTACTGAACTCTCTGCAAGTCATTTGTTACATTTCTTTCTCCGGATGTACTGAATAAAAGGTGTGGTAAACTCGGGGTCTTTTGTTTTTGCCCCCCAGAGCAGCACTGATCAGGCCCAAAGCTCAGCTTCTTCTCAAAGTCTCATTTTTCTACCTTTCCTGTATAATAAATTAATTTGCCTTGCGCTGCCGCCGTGGCTCTTAGGAGACTAGGACTTACTGCAGAGGTTCTAGTAACGTTCCCTTTCCCTGTTCCCTACAGTAAGCAGTTAGTTTCTATGTGGATACAAATTAGTATGGGCTTATTATATTCTACTCTGGTGAGTTAAAGAAGTAAAGTGATGAACTTTTGAAATAATCTCAGAGAATAATCTAAATTTAATTTATTAGAAAAACAGAATAATTGCTTAGTATTTCTAGAGAATTGGCAACTGAATATATATATATATGTATATAATACATATTCAAAAAATTTTTCTGGTCAGGTTAATTTTTCTTTGCAAAGAGAAATACCATACATTTTGGTCAGTCGATTTGCACTTCTACATATTACAGTTTTACATATAGACGGGCTTGATAAAGTGGTCCTCATAGAGAATTGTTTGTATGGGTAAAGAATATATGGAAGGGTTTATAAATTTTTTTAAAAAGTTGTTAAAAACTGGGTTTTGAAATTGTGAAAGAATGCCCTTAGGATGAATAATCTGAAGAGAACTGAAAGAAGAGAATACTGTGAGATACTAGTTTTCATTTTACGATTTTCAAATAAAAGATTCATTTAAAATAATTATTAAGCACTTGTATCATGAGGATTTGCCTTTTGCATTGTGGAAATGAAACTTTTTTTCTGCTCATATTGAGGTGAGATTCTGGTAAGGTGGATAATAACAAAGTAAAAGAAAAATTCTTTTTAAAAATTCTCTGTAATGCAGAGGTGATAGAGTAAAAGAGAATACACTGAGCTCCCTCAGCCACAGAGGCTATTTACAGTGCCACACATACATCATTATGACATTCATCTTTGGTCCAATTGGAAAAGTCAGTCATCAGCTTATGACACAGGAAAGTACTTCCATTGCTGAACAGAGGAAGAATTAATCCCCACCCTAACCACAGAGATGAAAGGGCACAGTATCTTGACCCAGGCACAGAGCTGAAAAAACAAAACAGCAAAACAACCTGCAGCATCACAAAGATTCAAAGAAAAGCCACTCTAAAGCTACCGGTAGTGAGTGGCCAGCTATTTCACAGTACATGTTGGAGTCAACCAGACAGGTTACTGACTCAGACTGTATTTGTCGTGAATTTTGAGGATGCTTAATAATAATAAAACTGAGAATATGGATTTTATACAATAGGATATCCCAGTCTGTGTTTACATGTGGCAAGGAAACATAAAAATTGGGTAAAAGAAAGAACTAAAACTTAGAGAAGGCTTGGATATAGCCAAAGACATTTTCATTTGCTAAACTCAGACTGAGAAATTTGCTAATCCTTAATTAAGAAGATAATTATAAATTATTTTAGGAGACAGATTAGAGGGACAAGGAGAAGGAAGTCATATCTCTTTTTATGACCTAGCC
>NW_004624810.1:2364941-2383602 GCF_000247695.1 Heterocephalus glaber | reverse complement strand
GGGAGGGAGAGAAAATGAAAGCCAGAGAAAGGAAAAAATTTAAACCTGTTTACCATTTATCCAGGATAACTACAGAAACAGTAAAATATGATAAGAATGAGGGTTCAACTAACTTTGAATGAAAACTCATGATCAATGAAGTTAGGCAAAGTAACATAAAATATTGAGGGAAATAGAAAAATCTCTTCCAAATATAGTAAATAATTACAAAATATAATGTACTTGAAGTTGAAGTAAGGATAAATTCCATGGAAAAGTGAGCAGAGGATTTCCTGGGCAAATACATAGAGGGAAAAAAAGAAGGAATTGAAAGAGAGAAATAAAGAAACATTTAAAATAAACCACCTCTTTTCATATGAAATAGTGAGAAAGAATTATACCAGTATATATCAGTAAGTACTGTAGGCATACAGATTAGCTAAATTTCTTTCTTTTCTCTTTAAATTCTTGTGCATTTTAAAGGCTAGCAGTTCAGAGGAAGAAAAGAGACTGAGCATATTTAAAGATAGAATAAAACCCAGGAGCACTGAGAGAAACAGATATTGTCTGCTGGTAGGAAATTCCTGCTTCTGGTTTTAATATTATGAAACAGATTGATCAGAGAAAAATCAACAGATATTAAGGAACAACTGTTGGCCTCAAATATAGATAATTCTATGGTCTTAGAAAACTGATTCGTGACTGCTATAATATTGTAAAGAGTTAAATAACACACTGTAACACATTCCAGCGTTAAATGCTTCTAAATATGTATGACGATTGATTTCTTGCGAAAGATTGTGAAAAGTATTTGTGACTTATTCTTAGAGCCAACATTGATACAAGCTCACATAAATTTATATTCTTATATAGATAAATTTATTTCATGGGAATTTGCATCTTTTAGATTAATAAGAATAATGCAGAAAGATGAGATGTGAGTGAAGGAAACAGAGAAGATATTTTTCAAGATATAGAAAAACAAATTCATACTTTACTCCTCCTAAATTACATTTCTAAAGTTTAGAAACTAAATATTTAAATATTAAATAGGCTAATTTAAAATCTTTGTGGTTGTGATATATATTTAAACATGAGCAATATTTGCGAATGAAATTTGAACCACATCGATTTTATTGTACCTACAGTGGAACTGAAAAATAATGCTTTGATCCCTTTCCCTCTCTGCATTTTAAATTATATAATTTGTATGTTATATACCATTTTCTTTATTTTGGTTTGGTTCTTTCAAACTTCACCATAATAAAGGACCAGTAGATCCTAGGACTGCTCCTGTTGTGATTGGATTCTGCTCTCTCTCAGACACAAATGAATAAGTAAAATGGCTGAATGAATTCCAAGTTGGTTTTTCATTTAATTTTCTGTGTGCTTTAGCCATAAAATACAGTTCATTTAAAGGCCTTTCTGTTGTTTCACTTCATTTATTTGGCATAATAGCAATAAATGTTCTATTTTGTGTGTTTTGCAGTAGTAAAACAGCTTCTAGCTTTACAATAAAACTGGAAGGGTTTATTATATAAGAATAGCTTATTGTGCCAGGGGAACATGTACTAAAGGTGTCATTATTTAATATAGTAAACTTTTATAATATCAGGTTACCATTTCCTACCAACTGGAAATATTTTATAAGTTTACAAAAGAGGCTTCACATAATCATACATATCTATCATATATATATTATCATATATATATGATTTGATTTTATAACTCAGCTCTTCATAATTTTCCCCATAGGTATTAGCTCTTAGTTAAATGAGCATTATACATATTTATCAAGAATATTACGATAATAATAATCATCATTTTGGAGGATTATATGAATAAAGTATCTAGTGCTGCTTTAAAGGTACTTAGACTTCCCCGCTCTTCATCTCTTTTGTGTTTTATAGTTTTTAAGCCATTATGTGTTTTGGTTTTACTCATAATCAGTTGTCTTATGGGGATATTTAAAACAGTTCTTATTGAAAAACATTTTAAATGGTAAATGATAAAATATACTATTCCCTAGTGACTAGTAAAATGATACAGTTGCATTATCTCTTTATCTTATGATTTTTTGCTTTTTTAGTTTTGGCCATTTAATACTAACCTGGAATTGGGCAGAATCACAGATTTTGATGACTTTTTATAGATGAGAATTATAAGATATTTAATCAATAGTTCATCTTTGACTCACCCTTGATATTCTTTTTCACATTGATTTTAGTAATCTATTGTTTTATAAAAATAATGCACGACGGTGTTCATCTCCATTAATTAGAGCCTTGTGTGATTCCTATTTACCTGACCCACTAACATTATTTCCTACACAATATCATGCATCTCTCACCCTGTATAACTTTTTCACTGCTGAATCGTCCTACTTGTGCTCAAGTTCTCTGAGTGATCACTAACGCTCTATTGTCCTCGCATTAATATCTTACAATGTCATATACATATTTAAACTGATTGAAATTCATTAGTGAATAAGTTCACCAGACTACTTTCAATCTGGGCATAGTCTTTGAACATTTTTCAGAATTTTCTTTAACAACCTCTCCCATCCTTGTAGTTTCAAATGGTCAGTCATCACAGAGATTTTTGTAAATTTAATCTACTCTAAATCAAAGTAACATTGTGGCATCTCAAGTTGTTTTTCAGGGGTTATTTTATGTCACAAAATTTCATGAGTATCAGTCTCTTTCATATACCAAATTTAAAGTTAGCAATTTTTAAAGAAATGTTTTATACATATATTTACAAAGAAAATGCAAACAATTCTTCTTAAAGAATAAGAAATATTATAGCTTTAAGAGAATAGATGATAAGGAAACGTTTGGGAAACTGACCAAAAAAAAAATCTACAGAACACACTGGAAAAAAATTTTGGAAAACTGTTTTCTGAGAAAATTTGGGTGTGGAAATTTTCCCATCTGAACTTGTAGTTAAAAGAATAGAGTTCAAAAGAGCAACTACAAGTAATTAAGTTTCTACTAAACAACCTAAATTATTAGAGAAATAAATAAATTCTGGAAAAAATTAATGAATTTTGAAAAAAATAAATGAAATGGAATTTTTTGATAGCAGAAATTGAGAATTTTTCCAAAATTCAAAAGTCCATTCATTGATTTGAGAGTTCTAATCTGCTCCCCTACAGAAAAAAAGAATTTTTGAAAGAAAAATCATAGTAAAAATTTTAACAGACAAAGCTGAACCAGGCTTAATATAATACTAAATGCATGGTATTTATTAAATCTTTTTAATTGAATAAAACATCACACCAACTTTAAAGTAGTCCTATTACACACGAGAAAGAATAAAATTACTTTGAGGAAAGTATGATATATAGAACTATGACCTTAATAACACTACGAGTGTGGTTCCTGAGAAATGGAGACAGCAGAAACCAAAGACAAACACACTGTACTACTTTTATGAGACACCACAGGCTACTTATGGTTGTGATGAAGTGCAACTTTGACATTTGGACTTTACATATATGCTTTTGTTATAAGAGATCTTTAAAAGCCGAAAGCCACTCAAGGAATATGTATTCCCAATACCCCTTTATCTTGAGGTTTGGAAAGTGAATAAAAAAGGAACTCTCCAAGAACATCATGAAGAATCATTGAACACATAGTGAACATAGTAGAACTTGGGTGGGATCCAGAACTATTTTTCCATATTGTGATGGCCATGACTGTACTCTCCTAGCAGGAGGATTTCAAAATTGTACGGGCCATCCATGCACTGAAGTATTATTGTGGTTATCCCATTCCTGCCTGCTAATTGCATTTGTGTTGGTTGGAGTTGGGGAAATATTGTTCATAGTTTCCCTATGCAAAGGAGGATCATATCTGAGCTTGATGTAAAAATTATCACAAGAGGGAACTTCTATCAACAAGTGTGAAATGTATATCACATGGCAGTGTATTTTTTAAATCTTAAAATACAACAGTACTTGATAAATTGAAAACACTTAATCATGTTCTGTCACATTATTTTCTTTTTCTTCTTAATCTTCCGCATAGTTTTCTGCATGCATTTTTTTCTAATAAGGAAAAGTAAATATGGAATATTATATGCAACTATTTAAAGTATAAGAAAAAAGAAAAATAGTTAAATTTATGCAAGTATTACCAGAGTATATGCCTACTAATCTTGCTCATCTACCACTTGTTATTTATTTATTAATTTTTGTTGGTACCGGGGATCAAACTTGGGACCTTGCACTGCCAAAGCAGGCGTCAGAACCACTGAGCTAAATCCCCGGCCCTACCACTTGTTATGATCCTCCGATAATTTTTGAGTTGCTAGAAGTCTTAAAAAATTAACAACAAAAGGGAATGAAATTGCCTCTTAGAAAATAACTCATAGAATTGGATGGCTTGTGAGTAAAGGTTTTAGTGGCAGTATCATCTTAGGCCATTTTACCTAAGTGTTCTAATTTTATACAATGTACGCACATTTATGTAGGATATGTAAACTAACTATTGGAGGAAAAGAATAATAGAAAAACATGTTTTTACTACCTTGAAAGTGTTTCTCTTAATATATTTCCATAAAAGGCATAGTTTCAATTTCAATAGCAAAATAAAATTAAATGGATGAATTGTATTAATTTAAATCCATTTTGATGCAATTAAATAGTAAAACTAAAGAGCTTTATCTTGGACAGGTAACAGTAACTAATTCCTTAAAAACATTTTTAACTCAAGATTTAACATGCTTAAAAATAATGCTTTTCTAATTACCATCACAAATTTAAGGGAAAAGAATTACTTGAATTTCAAATTTATAGTTTCTTCTTTATTTATATGCTGTTTATTTTTATCATGTTTGTAGTACATAATGATCACATTCCTCATGAAGAGTGGATACGTGGACATAACACTTCTTATTTCCCTTTTTATCCCCTTCTCCTCTGTTCCCCTTCACTTCCTCCATCTGTTGCTCCCCTTCCCATTTGCGAAAGATCTATCTCACTATTTCCTATATTTATAGTTTCTGAATATCTCAATTGTAACTATATAATATCTATGCAAAGCAGTTAATTTTTAATGAAGAGGCTTCAAAATCATAATTGTTAAAAGTCAGATTTATTAACATCTCTCCCTCTCTGTGTACAGAGAGGGAGAGATGTTAATTTAACCTCAAATTTTCATGAAGCTACTTGCTTTAGATTATCTTTTTACTATGGTGTTTTTAATTCCTTAGTTTTATTACTATTACTTGTACTAGTAATGTCTCTTAGTGAAACTGTGTGTTAAAATTTCATATTTCCAGTGACTATCGGTTATAAAACTTTAGAGAAAAAATGTTTATCCAATCTCACATCTCTCGTACTATTAGAAATTTTACATGTATAAACTATGTTAACACCAAGATAAATATATATGTATATATATATGTAGATAGATAGATATAGATCATTTCATTTATAATGTTAGGCTACTATCCAATATTTGACATATATTTTAGGCTTCTGACATTTGCAAGTTATACTCTTGTCTCAAACAAAACTTGAAGTTGTGTATTAAATTCACCTAGTTAATTTGTTTTATGTTGTTTATATTGTTTATGTGTTTATGTTTTTTGTTGTTAATATGTTTTATGTTGTTGAAAGTTCTACAATGAAACGGAAGGCTGACATAACATTGTAATGTTTTCAGCTTCAACACACGGAATATCCTTCGAAAATTATTCAGAAAATGCTAAGGATTGATAACTTTGCTCTGGAACTGACCATAAAATTAGTCATAGCAGAAGTTATAAACCATTTAGCAAATATCATAAAAGGAAAGATGTTAAGTACTTATTGCACTAGACTAGAAAATCTCATTAATAACTATTTTCAAGAAAAAAATATTAAAATAGTCTCCCACTACATCAATGAGTAAATATTTCAGTTCAAATAAGAGAAAGCTCAATACTAATACTGTGGACTGAATTGCATTCATTACCAAATTCTGATTTTTAAATCTTAATATTAAAATGTGAATGTATTTTGTGATATGGTCTTTAGAAGCTGATTAAAATTAAAGAAGTCATAAGGGTGGGGGTGGTAATCTATAGTATTGGTCATATCAAGAGAAAAAGAAGATGGTTCATCACCTGAATACAAAGAAGAGGAAGAAAACAAGTCTCACAGTGAAACATATCTTACTGGAATCTTCATCTTTAACATCGTAGACCAGAAGTTCAACAAGTACAGGCAGTTTAAACCACTCTGTCCAGAGTATTTTTGGTGATGGACTAACTATACAACAAATTATTCTAAAACTGAGTTATATTATAAAATTGAATATGTCAGTGTATAATTAAAAAATCTAATTTCTGACCAGGATAAATGTACTCAAATTTTTGTGGTACACACTCTAAAAATTAAAACAAATATCACTTAATGTTTTGAATGAACTTTGAAAATATTTTTTAAAAGTTGTTGCTATTTTCCTTGGAAATAAAACATTACATAATTTATCAATATGCCATAGGTGGTCAGAATCCATGGATCTCAGAGGAAAATGAAAAATTTTTAAATTATTGTAAAATAAAATGGCCATAGAAGAGAGGAAAAAGAAATGAAAGGTCATCATACTTCTCGAAATAAACTGAGAGTCTTTCATTCTAAGAATGCAGAGGGAATGAGTCGAATGACACTATGAAATCAACAAGTAGAAAGAAAAAAAATTTTTAAAAAAGAAAACTGATCACAAGACAGTATGCATTTACCATGCATACATACGATTCTGGGATTGAGGACCTTGCCTTTGATCTTTTCTCATGAAACATGAACAAAACAAAATTTATGGCAAATTGTATTTTCTTGCTTGCAGTTTCTATAAGTATTTTTCAGACTATTTAACTTCATTATTATCTTCCTAGGCTCTATAATGAAAGTGGTTACTATATTCTGAATTCTCCAGTTTGATAAATTTTCTACACTTCTTGTATATTAACTAAAATTAAGTAAAGTGAGGTATGTCCAAACAGTGGTGAAATCCAGAGATTATATCTTCATGATGTTTTAGTACAGGTACAATATGTCTGGCTCTGAAATGAATAGTATTGCTTCAAATTAGGTAGTTATTAAAGATTGTGGTACAGCTCCTCCAAATTTGAAAATATTATTTCCAGGAAATTTAAGTTGTAAAAGTCATACATAAAGAACCATAATGAGATAAACAAGTGAACTGAAAGTGATAAAATTGACTGATATTAAGTCTAGAAAAAGCGAAAATCACATGCTCTGATTTCTACAGGGCTTTTGTTAAATGTCTCAAATATTTGTTTTCTCTTCTTAAATTTTTAGCTTGTTTATCATTTCCTTTATTGCTCTTATGCAGTTACCAAGCTACTTTTAATTCCTTGATACTAAGATCTTTATGGATTTGATAAACCATAAGGGCTTGAACTTCTTAAGGCTTCACTAAGATAAATTCAGTTCCCTTACAGAGAACAGAGAATTTTTTATTCTGATAGCCCTCCTCTCTTCTTGGGCAGATCTTCTCTAGTGTAACATACCAAAGTTGAGTTGAGTACAATGACCTGCTTCTCTCAAATGACAACTCTGCTCTGTGAGCCAGGCACTGGGTGATGATGGAGACCTTGATTTTCAGTATGGCTTTCCTGGCACAAAGCTCCCATGAGCCAAGTGGGGTGAAAGCCATCAAAGCCCAGTGTCACACATCTGCCATGCACAGGGTAGAACTTCTACCCTGCAAGTGGGAGCTGGTCAAAGAAAAGGAACACTGTGAATTGCAGTTATATCTCCTGAAAATAATTTTCCTCCAACAAATGCTGTTCAGTGAACCCTCACATAAGAATCATCTTCATAGACTAGGAAAAGAAAGAAGTGAAGGTTTCATTTTCTTGGCCATATCTGCCTAGGGTTAACCTCCATCACACTAAAGGGAGCACAGCTTAAATCAAGAGAAGAGGATGTTCCACAGAATTAATGCAGGGAGAAGGGAAATATTTTCACACCTAAGAAAATACTAGTGGGTCTGAAAATACTATCCTTCTCAAAACAAGCTGAAGCAAAATCAGCCAGGCCTACTGGGTGAGAGGAATTTGTGTCCTCTTCAAATTGGTTGAACAAAAGTGTATATGACTAAATAAAACTTTACTTTCTTACACAGCTCAATATTACTAAAACTCCAGTTAAATGAATATCATAGTAATAGGAGAGCTACAGTTGGCTAACAGCAAGTAGTAAATTAACTGAGTAAAAGAGAGTATTTGACCACAATAAAACTACAGAGAACACTTTTCATTTAATATTTTTTACTAGTGTGTGTGTGTGCGCATGTACGTGCAAGCAAATATACTTATCAATCCTGTGAGTGAGAGAGAAAACTCTAGAAAGGGCTGAAGTTAAATTTCAAATCAGCTGATCCAAAAGGGGATTTGGTTTCAGAATATATTTTTGTCCATTGGGAACTGTACAGATTTACATGTTTTATGTATGTCTTGCCTAAGCTTTTGATGCCTGAGATACACACCTACTGCTAGTACTACAGGTAGCTAGAAGCGTTCTATTTTGTTACTATCCAGAGATAATTACTTTTTATTCAAATTAAATTCCTTATTTACTCTCTTTTCTAACATATTATTCACTCAACAAACATGAAAATATTACATAATAAAAATATACTTAGATTTGTGCCTAGTTGAAAAGAAATTAATACATATCACATTCAGAAAATCTCATAATCACTGAAGCTTAGTAACATTGCCTAAGTACAATTATGTACCTGAAACAGTAAGTACTTCCTGTGACATTCAGGTACAGAAAAAAGATGAGCTAACTTGTGACACTTTGTGGTTAAAAAATGGACATAATCTTACACCCTGTTTTGCATTTTTTATCATATCCTTTACACCTTAATATCATCTTGAATTAAATTAGGCATATGGAAGTGTTAAGAATTATAATAAAGGTGATATAGGGCAGCTAGTTCCTTTGTAACTATGAAGTGGTGAATGTAGACCTTCAGTTGTTATAGCAACCTTCAATTAATGAAAGTATCATCAAAGTCATCTCTCTACAATATTTAATGTTATTTCTGTTAAATATGATGGAATGCTTCTTTCTAAATCCAGTGACATAGCTTAGTTAAAAAGCCATATTAGAAAAAATGAAAATAGATATGTACTATATTGTTTAATGGAAAAATTTATTAAAAACTCCTTTTATGATTAAATTTTTGTAAAGACAGCTGCAGTGATGTTGCTAATAAAATATTAATGGATTTTATACAGTTAGCCTTTCAAGTAGATTTATGAATCCTTCTGGATTTTCCTTTTCCTAACCGAAGCAGATATAATGATGAGGAAGAGAATGAGGATAAAGATGAGTGTTAAATTTAAACTAACATTAAAAATTATTGATATAAATCCTATCATAAAATTTTATGTTAGCTAAATAATTATTTCCAAATTATCTCACAGATTTATTAATATAAACATGGGAGTGAAAATCCCAAAGAGTATATCAATGAATGTACTTTGAGTAAAAGAATTTAATACATAGTGGCTACTACGTATAGAATGAGTCTTCATACATCATCTCTAATCCTCAAAACATGTCATTAGAGTTTTATTAACCCACTTTACAGCCTGGGAAAATGAGAGATGTTGAACTAAAACTAAAGTTGTGCTTTAAGAATCACACAATGAAAATGTAGAAGAACAAGTATTTCTGCCTATTCTATGTACTTCCAAGCCTATTCATTGCCCATCAAACCTTACTCTGTCCTTAGAATAATTTTCAATTTACAACCTACAAAATAATATTATAAATCTACAATCTACTTTTATAAAATTGTAGTGTTCTTATTTTAATGATATACAATTTGGCAAAAATGAATATTTGAGTTTATTAGCTTTCAGCCAATAATGCTTCCTGTTTAACACTCAATTCCTAATGTCTCCTTAGAACACAACCCAGGATGAAATAAAAATTAACTAAGTACGATGAATAAAGAAAATATTCTGTGATTCAGGGATCAACATTGAGAACCTAGGGAAGGAAGTTAAAATCTACAACTTGGAATAATAAAATTATTTGGTGACACAGATTTCATTAGAGTACGAGGAAAATGTCTTTCATAAATGAACCCTTTTTAATGAAACCAAGAAAATTAATAAAAAATAAAAGCAAGGGAGTCTGCTGTAGTGTTGTCCCCAGAAAGGATGAATCTGTTTTATTCTGCATGTATAACATGAAAGGAATTGAAACATTCAATAAATGTTCTTGATTTTTATGGTAATAAGAGTAAATGCATTTGGAACAGAGACCGAGTTTGAAAATATACTGTGTGTAAATATTGTTTCAATTAAATTCCTTAAATAACAATAATATATAAAATAATATTAACAGTTGATGTGTGGGACTGCCCCATTGATTATGCCCAATGCAAGCTATGAGCAGTACCAGGTTACTGCCACAATTGGCATGTTTTAAGAAGTGAGTCTCACTGAAGCTTAAGTGAGTCACAGGGGCACTGTGATGCCAGGGGGCAATATCAGCCCCCTGCCAATGGCCAGAGAAATGTGAAGCTATGGGGGTTAATATGAGATAACACAGCCAAGGTGAGAGTGACTCACATCTAAATTCCATTCCCAATTTTAAAACCTTCTTAACGATAAGGACAAGGTTATTTGCTAACCACAAGCTAAAGTTTGTCTTTTCTGTTCCTAATTCAAGAAAGCTTTTTCTCTTCCTCTGCAAGCCTTGCCTGTATCAAGAATGTATCCCTAGTAACTACCAGTACTCCTTTACTCTCAGAGTAAACTATGGTGTCATCAATAAATATGAGAGGCTTTGGCTGGCTGGGGTCTTTGCTGCTTAGTACTGTCTTTCCTGGTTCCCCATTTTTCTCTTCAACTCTGTTTCTATGTCATTCTTCTTGCCTTGTGCCGTAGCACTGAGTAGGAGATTGGGCCCATCACTGGAGTCTCCAATAATTTAGAAATAAATTACTATGTGCCAGACACACTGGCTATCTATGGTTCCATGTGTTTTCATTTTTAAAAAGTGTATCTCACAAGATGTTAACCTCATCTTGTTTCCCCTAAAATGGAAGAATAACACTTACCTTGTAGACTTATGTTCAAACTCAGATAGAGGAGTATACACATCATCAAGAGTATAAGAAATAAGCTGGATAATTCTGGATCTAAATTCCATTTTTTAAAATATATCCCTCCATTTTCTTGAACAAATCACTCTAAACCTCAATTTTGTACCTTTATATTAAGAAACAATAAAGCTCTTGCCTCATAAGATTGTGTAGAGGATTAAATGCATATAATCATCTTAGCATGGAGCCTATTCCATTTGTTACCACCAAGAAATCAAAAAATAACAAATGCAGATGAAGCTATGGGGAAAAAGGAACCCTTTTACATTGCCGGTGTGAATGTAAACTAGTAAAGCCACTATAGAAATCAATATGGAGATTCTTCAAAATATTAAAACTAGAGGCTCCTTTTAATCCAGCTATTCCCCTTCTAGATATTTTCTCAAAAGGGTTAACAACATAGTATTACAGTAATACATGCATACTCATGTTTATAGCAGCACAATTCATAATAGCTAAATCTTGGAAATGGTTTATATATCCATCAACAGATGAGTAGATAAAAAATGTGTTAATTATATACAGTGGAGTACTGCAGTGCCATAAAGAAGGATAAACTCGAGTCATTTGAGACCATCTAAAGATAAATAAATCAGACACATTAGCTTAAATATAGCATGATTTTTCTATTATGGGAAGTAAAAAATATAATTAAATTAAAAAGCAAAATAAAAAACAGATAATAGGAAATGGAGATAGATCTTTTTCAGAAGGGAAGAGAATGAATAAATGGAGGGAAAGTGAAAGGAGGGGAGATGGAAGAATGAAGAATATAACATAAAATTTGCTGTGAATGATTTATGTGTATCTCTTGATCATAATATTTTATTGAGAAAAACTACAAGCAAATGAGCTAAAAGATAATAAGAAGTAGAAAAGCATGTTATGTAGATAGAGTCTCTCAGCAAAGATTAAAGGAGCTTCACTGGATAGTGTGCTGTTTTGACCATCTACCTTCCTGAAGAACTGCAAGGTCAGGCTAACTACAGAGTATGTGATAGAGTTGGGGAAATCAGGGAGAATAACAAGATAGTGGAAGATCTGCTCACTCAGGAAACATGTGAGTTTACAACAAGCAGATATGCAATAAACCCACATTTAAAAATAAAATCTGGATATTTTGTATAACTTATTAGAAGGATAAATGAATTAATAATGTTCATTCACATTTACATTTTTCTCAGCTATTACTGGCAACATAAGACTGGGCTATTTTTTTCTCTAATTTACCATATTTGAGCATAAAATAAACTACCATAGGCCTTTTCATGTATTATGTTCATAAGGTCATTTGCATTGATTGGTTTGCTGCTCTCTTTCAGCAAATTTTCCATTTCTGATATAAATTCCACTTCATGTTATGTAAAGTTTTTATAAGTGGCTCATTTTCATTTGCTCACTGTTAAAGATGTGTACAACTATTCATAAAGAGTGGTATTGGCTTGTATTTCTATTATTTATTTATTTATTTTGATTTTGGTGTCTATGTAAATTTAGTTGGGAAATGTTTCTACCCCACCTGCTTTTGGGGAGAGAATTATGGCATTAATCTTATGGTTTCCTTACATGTTTGGGAAGAACTTTAAGCTATATAGGCCTGACCATTTCTTTGTCACAGATTCTTTTCAATTGCTAATTATTTTTTAAATAGTAGAATAGAACCATTTTATTTAATACTTCTTTGCAGAGTTTTAGAGAGTGTTTGACTTTCAGTGAATGTGTCCATTCCCTCTAAATTGGCAAATCTAGTTGCATTGCATTAGTCAAAATATTTTCTTGTTAGTCTGCTCATATCTATAGATTTGCAGCAATATCCTCATTTTATTCCTATTATTGATAACTCATCTCTTGTGTTTATACTTTAGCTAGGGATTTAATATTCTTTTCAATCTTTTCTAAGAATGAGTTTTAGTTTCACTGTTATCATTTCATTAATGTTGTTTTCAATAGATTTCTATCTTTATTATTTGCATTCTTCTGCTTGCTTTTGATTTATTCATGGTTTTCTTAGTGTATTTAGATCAATTCTTAAGATTATGTGCATATCTTATATCTTCTTCCGAACATTATTATTAAGTTCTACAAATTCTTCTCTAAGAAATGCTTTAGCTCAATGCCATAATTTTTTCAAATTGTATTTTTGTTTGTTTCCTTTTTTTTCTTTTTTTTTTGAGACAGAGTCTCACCATGTAGTTTTGGCTGACCTTGAACTTACTCTGTAGCCCAGGCTGGCCATGAACTCATGGCGATCCTCCTGCCTCAGCCTCTCAATGCCTGGGATAACAGGCATGAGCCACCACACCTGGCCTGTGTGATTTAATTTTAAAAAAGTAAATGTGTGCATTTCATTTTAAACTTCGAAGGAGAGTGTATCTGTTATATTTCAGATACTAAATTTTAATGTACTATCTCACTGTGTTAAGAGAAATTATTTAAAGTTATTTTTATAGGTATATGCCTTTTATTCATGTATATTTTTTGGCCAGTAAATGGTCAAATGGTGATTCATGCTCATTTGAAAATAACTTATATTCTGCTGTTTAAATTGCAGTTTCTATATGCATTAATTAAATTATTTGTTTTATTCAAGTACATACTGATTTTGTATACTCGATTTTTAATGATATTGCTAAAATATACATATATAACATGTGATTTGTTTATTTCATATTTTAAGTTTTATTGTCCCGTTTAAGAAATTTATATATTTCTAAAGAATTTATGTTTTTATCATTTTTTACTATTTATTTTTATTCTTGGTTATCTTCTTCTACTGAGTTAAATATTGTCTGATATTAGACAACCCAACTACTTATGATTTAGGCTTAGTATAGTATACATTCTTCTATCTTATATTTAAACTACCTTTTTCTTCATAAGTGAAATGGGATCATTGTAGAAAGAATACAAAATTTGTAATTTACTCCATTTAATTGGAGTGTTTAGGGAATCACAATTTAGTGTAAATTATCAAAGGGATTGAGTTTAAAACTAAGATTTTACTGTATCATTTTCATTATCCTACTATTGTTTCTTATTTCCCTGGATGTTTGAGCATAATTTGAAATTTAATTTTATTACCTCTATTGGAGGATTAGTTGCATATTTTTGTCCCATTTTCAGTAATGTCCTTAGTCTAACAATATACACTGTCACTTTTCACACTCTAGCTTCAAATACATGTTACCCTCTCACGCATAATATAGGACTCTTCTCAGACTACACCTCAGTTTTCTCCCACCCTTCATGTTCTTGTATATTCCCTTTCTATGTATACTATAATCTTCACAATTCATGGTTGGTGATTTGCATTAGTGAGTTTGTTGTTAGAGAGATTTAGGACGGTATTAAAAGGTCATTGTATTTAATATTTTTAAATTATTGTTGTTGTGTTTTATTAAAGTAGATACACGTTTCCATGTGGCTTTGTATTCCTTTTCTCTAGAAAATTCTTTTAACTTTTTTTTTGCAGTGATTGACAACTGTTAATTAATTCTCTTTACTTTTTCCTACTAACATGGTCCTTTTGCCCCTTGTTCTCTTCTTTTGAAAGGTATGTTCATGTGTATAGAAATCTAAGTTGATTTTTTTGTTACTGCACTTCAAAGCAGTTATCCTAAGATGTCTTTCATATTTTAAGATAACTTTTCCATTTGCTGCTTTTCCTTCCCTCCCTCCCCATCTCTCTATTTCCCTTCCTTCCTCCATTCTTGCTTCTATCTTTTTTCTTTCTTTCTTTCTTTCTTTCTTTCTTTCTTTCTTTCTCTTTTTTCAATTTCTAAAAATTAATTTTATTGGTACATTTTAGGTATACAATATAATAACATTCATGATTGGTGATTTGTAACTTTACATAATATATCTTCATTGTTACTTTTCCCCATTCCCAGGCCCTCTCTTCAAACCCTTGACCCCTCCCTATTTACAAAGACTTTCTTTCCATTTTTTCCTTTTCTCACATTAATTCCATTCTCATATTTCTCCTATTCCTCCCATTTCCCATTCCCCTTTTCTTACTATTTCACATTATCTATTATACATTTTGGTCCTTATTTACACTTTCAGTTTCTCATGCCAGAGAAACTATTCAGTATTTACACATTAGTGTCCTATTTATTTCTCAGAAAAGTATTGCCTCAATGTGCATCCATTTATCTATGAATTCCTCTACTTTCCCATTCCTTATGGATGAATAGTACTCCATTCTATATAAAAAAGACACATTTTCTTTATCCAGTCTCCAGTTGATGAGCAATTGGGGTGTTTCCATGGTTTAGCTATCACAAACTGTGCCCCTATAAACGTGGGTGCACATATATCACTGTAGCATGATTCTTTTTTTTTTTTTGCTTAAATTCTTTTATTGGTACATTTTAGGTATACAATACATTTTCATTTATCACTGGTTTCTTGTACCTTTACATGATGTGCTTTGGTTCCTATTTTTTCCCCATTACCTGTGGGCCCTTCTTTTAATTCTTTTGGGAAGATAACGAGCAGAGGAATAGCTGGGTCAAATGCGACCTCTAATCCTGGTTTTTTGAGGTATCTCCATGCAGATTTCCACAGTGGTTGCACCAGTCTCCACTCCCACCAACATTGGATCAGGTTCCTCTTTTCACACAGCCCCACCATCTTTTGTTATTGTTTGATTTTATGATACCAAAATTGTTGGTGGGGAGAGGTGGAATCTCAGTGTTGTTTTCATCTGCATCTCTTGAATGACTAGTGATGTTGAACATTTTTTTCATATGTTTATTTGCTATTTCTACTTCTTTGAGAAATGTCTATTCATTTCAGATACCCATTTTTGGATTGGATCTTTAAATTTGGGAGGTCTGATGTTTTTAAGTTCTTTGTGGATTCTAGGTAGTAGACCTCTGTCTAACAAATTTGTGGTGAAATTTTTTCCCACATTGTGGGTTGTCTCTTCATACTGTTGGTGGTTTTTCTTGCTATGCAGAAACTTTTCAATAAGTAGAGTTAGTGCACGTGCAACTGAGGTCTTGTTCATGAAATCTTTTCCTATGCCAATGAGTCAATAGTTCTACCTAACCTTCCTTCCAGCCTGTTTAGTTTTTCTGTTTTAATATTTAGATATTTAATCTACTTCGATTTTACTTTAGTGCATGGTGAGAGATATAGATCTCATTTTAATCGTTGACAAGTTGAAACCCAGTTTTTCTAGCACCATTTATTAAAGAGGCCATCTTTCCTCCAGTGAGGGTGTTTGGCTCCTTTGTCAAAGATGAAGTGGCTGAGTATGTCTGGAGTTGTTTCTGCATCTTCTACTCTGTTCCACTGGTCCTAGGGTCTGTTTCTTTATCAATACCATGTTGTTTTTTTTATCACAGTAGCTTTGTAGTATAGTTTCAAGTTGGGGATTGTTATATACCCTATCTTGTCTTTATTGTCTGGAATTGATTTTGCTATTCTACATTGCTTCTTATTCCAAATTAAATTTTGGATGTTTTCTCAAGGTCTGTGAAGTATGCTGCTGGAATTTCAATTGGGTTTGCATTGAATCTATATAGAAGTTTTGGAAATATGGCTATTTTCACTATGTTGGTTCTTCCTACTCAGAAGCAAGGGATGTCTTTCCATTTTCTGGTAACATCTTTGATTTTTTTTAAGAGTAGAGTTCTTTGATTTCTTTCATTAGGTTGATTCCTAAGTATTTCATTTTTTTGAATGTTATTGTGAAGAGAGTTGTTTCTCCAGGTCCCTTTTCAATGAGTCTGTTGTTCATGTAGAGGAAAGCTATTGATTTTTGGGTGTTGACCTTGCATCCAGCTACTTTAGTGAATTTGCTTCTTAAGTTTAAAAAACGTTTGGTGGAGTTCTTGGGAACTTTTATGTAGGGTATCATGTCATCTGCAAATAATGACAATTTGTCTTCTTCATTTCCTATCTTTATTCCTTTTATTTCTTTCTCTTGTCCAATTGCTGTGGCTAATGTTTCCAAAACTATACTGAACAGGAGTGATGATAATGGACATCTTTGTCTTGTTCCTGATTTTAGTGTGAAGGATTTCAGTTTTTTATCATTTAGTATGATATTGGATGTTGGTTTTTCATAGATGGCTTTTACTAGATTGAAGTAGAGAACATCTATTCTAATTTGGGGGGGGGGTTATTCATGAATGGGTGTTGCATTTTGTCCAACACTTTTTCTGCATGTATTGGGATTATCATATGGTTTTTGTCCTTGGCTCTATTGATATAAGTGTATTACATTTATTGATTTTGCGTGTTGAACCATCCCTGCATCCCTGGAATGAATCCGACATGGTCAGGCTGCCTGATCTTCTTGACAATCTTCTGCATTCTATTTACCAGTAGCTTATTAAGGATTTTTGCATCTATGTTCATTAGTGAGATTGGCCTATAGTTATCTTTTTTGATTGTGTCATTCTCTGCTTTGGGGATCAAGCAGATGCTTGCTTTCAGGAATGAATTTGGGAGTATCGCTTCCCTTTCAATTTCATTGAAGATTTTAAATGGTAGTGGCAATAGTTCTTCTCTAAATGTTTTGTAGAATTCAGCAGTGAAGACTTCAGGGCACAGACTTTCTAGCTGGTAAGTTTCTAATTATGTTTTCAATTTCATTAATTGATATTGGGTCATTTAGAATTTTTAGGTCTTCTTGGTTCAACTTTGGTAATTCACATGTATCTGGGAATCTGTCCATTTCATCTATGTTTTCCACCTTAATGACATATAGGTTCTCGAAGTAGGTATTGATGATCTTCTGGATTTCTGCTGAATCCATTGTAATTTCACCCTTCTCATTCCTAATTGCATGGATTTGGGTCTTTTCTTTCCTTTTTTTGATAACCTTGGCTAAGGGTTTTTCAATTTTGTTTAATCTTTGAAAGAACCAACTTTTACTTTACTGATTTTTTGTATCATTCTTATTCTCCATTGCATTGATTTCTGCTCTGATCTTTATAATTTCCTCCCTTGTATGACCTTTAGGTTTGTCCTGCTCTTCTTTTTCTGGAAGCTTGAGGTTCAGCATCAGGTTGTTTAATTGAGCTCTCTCTGTTTTCCTAATATGAGTATTCACTGCTGTGAATTTCCCTAGTAAGACTGCTTTCATTGTGTCCCATAGATTCTGATATGTTGTATTGGCATTGGCATTTAATTGTAGAAACTGTCAGATTTCTTCTATAATTTTTTTTTTTTGTACTGGGGATCGAACTTGGGTCCTTGTGCTTGCACAGCAGGCAACGAAACCACTGAGCTAAATCACCGGCCCTACTTTAATTTTCTCTGTAACTGTTGGTTGTTCAGAAATACACTGTTCAATTTCCATGTGTTTATGAAATTCTTGCGGTTTCTTTTACTATTGATCTCTAATTTCATCGCACTATGGTCTGATAATATAGAGGGGATAATTTCAATTCTTTGCACTTGCTTAAACATGTTCTATGAGCGAGTATGTGGCCTATTTCAGAGAACGACCCATGTTCAGCTGAAAAGAATGTGTATTCTGATTTTGTGGGGTGGAACATTCTGTAAACATCTGTTAA
>NW_004624810.1:2334320-2364710 GCF_000247695.1 Heterocephalus glaber | reverse complement strand
TTGATCTGCAAAGAGGATAGCTACTGCTGCTTTCTTTTGGGTTCCTGTCACATGGAGTATTGTTTTCCACCCTTTAACTTTCACTGTATGAGTTTCTTTTTGAATTAAGCGTGTTTTTTGTATGCAACATGTTGCTGGATCTTACTTCTTGAGCCATTCCGCTAGTCTATTTCTTTTGATTGCTGAATTGAGACCATTAACATTGATGGTTTAATTTATATATATTGACTTACCCTTCTTATGAATTTTTGTTTTTGTTGAATTCTCCCTCTTTGCATTTAATTTCTTGCCTTATGGATTCATTTTGCTGGGCTTCCTGGCTTTGTGATCCTCATTTTCTTTTTCTATGATATTGTTTAAAGTTTTTTGGAGTGCTGGTTTGGTACTCATGAAATTCCTAAGGTGCTCTTTGTCATGAAACTATCTTATTTATCCACCAATTTTTAAAGATAGTTTTTCAGAGTGCATCAATATGGGTTGTAGTTTGTTTTCTCTTAGGGCTTGAAATATGTCACTCCAAGTTCTTCTTGTCTTGAGGGTTTGTGTTGAGATGTCTGCTGTAATTCTGATAGGCTTTCCTTTGTATATGATTTGTTTCTTTTCTGTAACTGGTTGTAGAATTTTGTTCTTCTGTTACATTTCTAGAATCTCAACTATTATGCGTCTTTTTGTAGATTTCTTTTTTTGATCATGGATAGTTGGAGTCCATATACCTCACTTATCTGTGTGTCAAGTTCTTTTCCCCTACTTGAGAAGTTTTCTGCCATTACTTCTGTGAAGAATTTTTTCATGTCATCTGCACTCTCTCCTCTTTCTTCACTGACTCCGATCAGTCTTATGTTATTCTTCTTTGCATTGTCCAGTAGCTGCATGAGCTTTCTCATGGTCCCTTAATATTTTAAAGAAATTTTTCTTTCCTGGTCAGTAATTGGAATTCTGTCTTCTATATGTGTAATTCTGTCCTCACATTGGCTCATTCTGTTGTATAGAACTTTCAGTGGAGTTTTTAATCTCCTGGAATGCTGTTTGCATCTGTTTCATTAATTCCATTTGCTTCCTATGTTGGGATTTCATCATGTTCTTTGGCTCTTCTATTTTTTTATCTGTTTCTTCTCTAGATTTATTAATAATGTCTCCCACTATGGACCCAATCTCTGTTGTTATCTGGGAAATTATTTCTGACTGGATTTTTTCCACATCCTCTTTCATTGCCAGTTCAGGGATACCAGGTGATTGCAGATCAGATTGTCTCATCTCATTGCCTCTTGAGGTTGCCTAAGGCAATCTGGAAATCTGGTTTTCAGACTTGTTTATGTGTGTTCTAATTTCTACAGATCCATCCTGCTGTGCCTTTTTTGAGGTGATTTTTTGCTCACCTAGTCGGCTTCAATTCTCAGCAAGCCTCAGAGAGTCCTTCTCTCTGCTTCTCACCACTGTGCCAATTACTGGGTTCATAATGGTGGCCTTCTGGATCTCTGTGCTGTCCTGTTGTCTAAGTGGGGTTTTGGCTGGGGCCTGTGAACACTTGGGATGGTATCTGGGTTAACTTCTGCCTGGGGCCTGCCCACCTGCATAGCTGTTGTCTGGGAGGGCCTTTGGCTGGGGGCTGTGGCCCCAAGTCACTGGTATTTGGGTGGGCTTCTATTTGGAGTCTCCATGCATTTACCAGTGGTATCTTGGTGGGTCTCTGGGTATTTCCTGTGCAACTTTGCAGCTCTTTTCCATGCATGCCTTTGCCTGGGCTTGTGAGTCCAGGCTGCTAGGTTTAGGGGTGGGGGGCATGGCTAGTACATGCCCACAACTGTGCCACTTTGGCCCAACTGGCCATCTAGCTGAGATCTCCACACACTCACCAGTGGTATCTGGGTAGGCCTCTGGCTGTTGCTTGTGCACCTGTGTAGCTCTTTTCCAGGTGGGCCTTTGGCTGGGACTGTGAGTCCAAGCTGCTGGGGTTGGGGAAGGCCCCTGGCTAGAACTTGTCCGCAACCAAGCCACTGTGGCCTACACCACTCCCTTTCTTTCCTTCTTCCTTTTCTTTTCTTTTCTTTTTTAAACTTCTTCTCTTTCTGTTGTATTAAGGGTTGAACCAGGGTCTTTACACTGAGCTATAAACCTCAGCTCTTTTAAATTTTTTTTTGAGATAGGATATCATTAAATAATGAAGCTCGCAGGCTGGCCTTGAACTTGCAAGTCTCTTGTCTCAGCTTCCAAAAATTTTGAATTATATTTGGATCCTGCTATGTCTGACCTATTTTCTTATATTTATTTTCCTTGTGTGTAATGTTTATACTTTGTTTATACTTATTTGGTGATGATGTACCAAGTTATATATTTGTATTTATTTTAAATGTGGCTTTCTCTGATGTTCTGAAATATGTGAGTTATTTTTTTCATTAATATTGGATAATTGGTTATTATCCTTCCAAATATTTCTCCTGATCAATTATCCCTTCTTCTTCTGGACCTAAAATAATACAAAATTTAGATGATTTCATTTTATCACACAAATACTGAACATTATATTTCTGCTGTTGCTGCTGTTGCTACAGCTTGCTGTCCAACTTTCCTTCCTCTGTTTAAGTTGTAATGATGTCCTGTGCTCTATCTTCAGGTACACCAATTATTTCTTCTGATGATTTCTGTCTTTTGATAAGCCTGCAAAATGAGATATTTATCTCAGATATTTTATCTTATTAATATTTTAACTCATTGTATAATTATTTTCATCTGTCAGTATTACTTATCTTTTCATAAATATTGTTCATCTATTTCACTAGACACTCAAAATATTTTTATTTATTCTAAAGTTTCTATCCTGTAGTTCAAAATCTGGACATCTGTGTATCTGACTGTTGGTTATTTTTAAAAATTTAATTCTATTCCTTGACTTCTTCTTGTGTATTTAACAAGTAAACATCATGTGTGAAAGAACTGCAGAGAGTGAAATAAATAACAGTTACACCCAGAAATGTATGTACATCATCATTCCATGTCATGCCACTATTATGAGTCATGCTTTTAATATGCGCAACACATGCACTGACTTGTGATTTTTTGTTGTCTCAACAATCTTTATTGAAATATATTCAATTCTTCTAATATATCTTCTGTGTCCTTGTATATTTCCCCAGCATGGGATTCCACAGAGCTTCTCTCAATATTCTTGATTTGGTCTCAACTTCTCTTCAGCTCTGCACCCTTGCACCAGAAAGAGGCAATCATTCACTTCTCTTGCCTCTTCCTCATGGTAGACTGGTGCTACCTGCTATTCTATGTAGGCTTCTGTAAAGGACTGGTGCAGTGACTTTGTCACCTGCCCCAGTCTCAGTCTCAGGAAGTTCCTATATACCTGTGCCTCAAGTGGGACCTTCCTAGAATTTCCTGGTGCCTTGGTAGATGACAATATTGTCACTCAGGTGTAGTATGTAGGTTTCTATGATAAGTCCTAGTGAATCTCATGATTGTGAGCATTACATCATTTAGTATGGGCGTTACCTATAAATATGATGAGATATCCCTCACAGCATTATGTTATCTTACATGGCTAAGGAAATTTGGAGATGTAATTGAAGTTTCAGATTAGTTGACTTAGTTAAAAAGATATTATTGGTAAGGCTGATCTAATCACGAGAGTTCATAAAGTCATTTGGTTTTAGTGTTCAAGAGAGATTTGAAGTGTGAACATGAATTAATTCAAAGCAGTCTCCAGTCTCCATAGCTTTGGAGGTGGAGGAGGACACATAACAGGAGATGTAGGCAAAGACTAAAAGCATTGAGTGCCTCTCCACCATAATTGATGGCCAGCAGAACTCTGGGCCTCAAAGTTCTACAACTGGAAGGAAATTAATTCTGTCAACAAATGCTGAATTATTTTAATTTAAAGGGTTTTGGAAGCAGAACACTTGCCTCTACCCAAGTGGTATTAGAATTGCTTCAAATGAGTGCACCAACCTTGTCATGAGTGCTTTCTGCCTCATTCTTGTGACAGGTGAGTTTTAACTTATATCAGCACAGGGCAGGGTGAGCAGATTTTTTTGACTTCCTCTCCTGAGCATTATCTTCATTTTTCTTGGTATCAGAACAGAAATCTGGGTCAGAAGTGTATCATCTCTCTCACTCAGGTGCAGAATATCTTGACCTCATAGTGGAGCAGGGGCAGTGTGGAAAGGGTGAACTTCTTGTCTTTCAGAGGTCAGAAAAGAGCTTTCATATCAGAAAAGTGTCTGGAGGGGAGTGGGGACACAACTACTGATTATCACCTTTTGTCTTCACACAAAGTCTAGAGCACTGGTAGGCTTTGCCAAGGACTCCCATTCTACCATCAAATATTACCAGACCCTACTTATTGGCACCATTGAAGAGAGCCTCCTCAAGTGTTCTGTCCTTCCCTTAATATTTCTCACACTCACCAGGACAAGTCCAATCAAGGCAAATAGTGGCCAGTGGGAAAAGCACCTCCATCTGGGGCTTCCAGAGATTCCAAAGTAACACCAGTCCCCACCCAGCTTTGGAGAATTTGATAAATTTTCAGTTATTTTCTTCTTAGTTACATGGTAACCACTTCTTTTGCTCATGATTATCCCAAATTGAAAAAAAAGTTAATGTGTTTCTTCTTTCTTTGAGTGCTTGTCTCATCTGAAATTCACTTTACCTGGTAAGTTTGCAAATTCAGTTCTCTAATGGGGTCAAAGAACTGTGATTTGCAAGATTTTCCAAGTTTTTATGAATTTTAGGATAGCAGTTAATTCACTTGTGGCATTATAAAACCTAACTGAATGCAAAAGCAATTGGTGTTCAATACAACATTTTTATTATCACATGTCAATAGAAGTTAATTGTCATATATGAACTAAAATACTTCTAAAACCTGATGTCATAATAAATTTTTAAGAAGTTAAGTTTATGAGTTATAATAAAAAGTATTCTATCAAATCAATCCAAAATAAAAGGGTTTCATCATAGAAAAACCTCAGAAAATCAGATTTTACCTGAAGATTTAGTTTACAATGTTAAATTCCAATATTCTGATGCATGAAAGTCAGCAGATTCAGATATAGCTAGTCAAAAATCTGGTGAGATTAATTAAATACTCATTATGTATAAGGCATCATTGTAGAAATAATCTATGATTTGTTATTAATTTAAGTACTAATAAACCAAAATTATTAGAAAGCACTTATTTAGATGACACTGAAGCAATAGAAATTTAAATAGTGCCTCAAATTATCTACCTAGAAAGTTAGAAAGCTATGATAGCTCTAAATTGGAAAAGTTGTATGTATATACCCACATGCACACATATAAACAAATGCACATACTGTATATCAGATATATATCATTGTATTAGTCTATTTTTAATTACTATAATGAAATACCTAAGTATTGGAAATTTGAAAAAAAAAAGAGATTCATTTTGCTCAAAGATAGAGGTAGAGAATCTAAAAAGTATGATGCTAGTTTTGGCAAGGACTTTTCACCTGGGTCACAACCAATATTGTTATGGATTCTATCTAGATTCACATCTAGATAGTGAATTATTCCACTGGTGAATAATTATTAAATATGATGATGGGAGGTGGCATTGGTGTGACTTCAAAGAGTCTGTCTTTCTCTTCCCTTGATCTCTTTCTGTTTTCTATCACCATGCCATGAGCTCTTTCAACTCTGCAGGCCTCTGTGCCATGCCCCCCTCCCTTGAAGCCAGCTGACTATGAATTGAAGCCTCTAAAAAATGTGAGCCAAAATAAACCTTTCTTCTTCAGAGTTGTGAGTCTCAGGTATTGTATCTTATCCAGAAGACAGTAATGAAAACACATGGTATAGTAGTGGAGCATGCTGGAAGGTAAGAGATCACATGAAAGCCACAGATACATTCAGTTTCTCAGCCTTGTACTTTTACAACAACCCTCTCATAAAAACTAACCAGCATCATATCAAAATTGCATCAATTCCTTTTAAGGAAGGACTTAAATCAGTGACTTAATTACTTTTCACTAAGCCTCACCTTGCCCACCACCATCACACCAAGGGTCATGCTCCCAATACATGCATGAATCCCTGGGAAACACACTCAAGCCATACTCCAGCTGTAGCAATCACATATACAGGTATTGTTCATGTCCATGCACTACACATAGTATCACAGTATGTGTCCGTAAAGCAATATTGGAAGATTAATTTTTAAACTAGACACATTGTTTTATGGTTCTGGAAACGAGAAGTCTGAAATCAAGGTGCCCACAGAGTTATGCTTCCTCTGAATGCTGTAGGAAAATCCTTTATTTCCTCTTTCTCAATTTGGTAGTTTGTTGTCATTTCTTAGACTGTGGCTTCTTAAATCCAGCTTCTGTATTTGTCAGCACATAGAACTCTCTCCTCACATGGTGTCTAATAAGAACACAGTATGTATTAAATTGTGGTGCACTCTACCTCTAATATTAAGTCACTTTAACTAATTAAAACTTTAGAGGTCCTATTTCCAAACAGCATCACATTCTAAAGTACTAGAGTTTAAAATTTCAATGTATCCCATTTTAGGGATATAATTTAACCCATGAACACAACACATTGTACATTATGATTTTCCATAGAAGTGAGCCATAGTAATAATAGGATCAGTACGTGAATGATGTTTATAGTATACCATTCATAACACAGATCAATACTTACTATGGATTACAACAATAAAATCTGATGCCTTATAACCAGAGAACTTCTTTTATAGTCATTAATTTTTGTAGACTTTGAAAAGTTAATTACAGATTTTTAGAGTTGTTTAATAACATGGGACATTTAAATATAACTGCACTCTGTTCCTGGCCTTTGGGCTAAGTTCTTTGTATACAAAATTTTATTTAATCATTAAAAAGTAACTATACATCACTAGCTTCCTTATCTGTATATATCTTCTTTATGTACATAATTTTATTTAAACATTAAAATGCAATTATGCCTACATACTTCTATTTCTTTTATATTGATATATGCACAAACTAATTGTTTGGTCAAATACAACAATGTTGACAAATAATGTACCAAATTTATACAATGTGTTTCTGATTCTGTTGCTCACTATTACTTTTGTTAGCTAAATTCTCCCTTATGTTCTAAAACTTCAACTAATGTTTGAATCTTATTTGAAGATATATTCAGTTAAAATAATGGGAATCCATTGTTCTGAAAAGCAGAGTTCATCACTGATATAGCCATCAGCTTTAATGTCAGATAAACTGATTTTTCACTTCCGTGTTGATCACCTAATAATATTGTTAGACATACTATAAATGTTTCAGAGTCTAGATTTTCTAGTTTATGTACGTTAATAAAATCTAATACATTGAATAGGGGCTTACAAAGTGTTCATCAAACTGCCTATAACAGAGCAAATCATCATTATAGGCTAGGCATCACTATTATTACTCCTGTCTACCCATTACATGCCATATATAGCTTTTCAGTAACATTGTAATTATTAATTATTTTCTTTCCAAAGAAAAAGTGCGAGGGCCGGGGATTTAGTTCAGTGGTTCCGGTGCCTGCCTCGCAAGTGCAAGGTCATGAGTTCGATCCCTGGTACCGCCTCCCCCCCAAAAGGAAAAGTGCGATAAGAAATGGATAAATAAGAAGATTAATTCATTAGAAGAGTGCTCAAAATATACAAAGCAGTGATCATCTGGAATTTTTAAATGAAAATTAAAAGATGAGATTAAGTTGTACTAAATGGATTAGAATCAATAACTAGATTTTAGGATTAAAGTATTTAATTTCATTACTCACCAATGTAGATCACTCAGACTAAAATTATACCCTGAATAATGGTCATCCCAAAATACCACTGCAAAATTTTGCAGTGGTTTGAACTGCCTTATTAAAAATTATATATACAAGTAAATATGAAAATTAAATATAATATATTATATATACATATATTATATGTATATATTTCCACAATATATATACAAAGGTAATTGAAATTATGCAATAGCAAATATTAATTTTGGTTATGTTCTCTGTCAATAACTTGTTACTAACATAGGAATCAAAACTGCTGCTGTCCACTTAAAAAGATTGTGATTTTTTTTTCACTTTCACATGGAAAATAAATGCTAGTACACCACTTTCAATATCTTTGGTATAAAAAGACCTGAATCTTAGCAATGGCTTTATTATATAATATCTAAGTGACTGTGAACATATGCCTGAAAATGTCTGTCCCAGCCTCATGGAATAGTAGCAAAGGAACAGTGTTCCCATGGCAACCCTCTAACCAGTCTTTCTTGATGCATTTGTAAGAGTTCACATTTGTGATGAAAAATACAGTATTTTTATTTTGAAAGTTACATAACAGTTGTTAGTCTTACTATTACACATTTTAATAAGTATAATATTCAATTTAAAAAGATGTATTTTTCAAGTAACTATATTTTAATAATAAGTAGACAGGGACTCCTACAATCAACTGTGCTTAACATTAGCTCATTTTTGCCACCAATAATAAATAGATCTTATATAGTTAGTTATTGTTCACAGCTACAATAAATATTATGACTCAGGCAGCTTAACTTATTGAGTGGACACTGTATTCCAATTATAACAAGATGTTTTTCTTTAACAAATACAGTTCAAATTAAATGTTTCAGTAGTTGAGTTTAATCAAATTTTAACTGAAGGGGCATTCTATTTAAAAACAAATTTTTTTTTTCTCCTTTTACCCTGTTAGTCACATTATTCTGAATAATCTTATTACATTTATTCTGTTGCTCTTTTCACATTCTGAGGCAGCTCTGGAATTTCTTTTTCTGTGTCTTTATGAGGTGTGATAAAAACTATGGCTATGCCCATCAATTGGTGGCTGGGTAAAGGTGATGTGTGTGTTGTTTTGTTTTTTTTTATAAAATGGAGTACTATTCAGCAATAAAGAATGAGAAACTAGAGACATTTAAAGCTAAATGGATGCACATTGAAGGCATATTCTTAAGTTAAATAGGACACACGTGTAAATACCGAATAATTTCTCTGATGTGAGAAACTGAAAGTGTAAATGAGGACCAAAATGTATAATAGATAATCTGAAAAAGGAAGAAAAGGTAAAAGGGGAAGGAGAAGGAGAAGGGCAAGAGTAGGGGAAAGGAAAGAAGGGAAAGAAATAAATATGAGAAAAGGAAAAAAATGGAAACAAAGTCTTTGTAAATAGGGAGGGGTGGAGGGGTTGAAAGGAGGACAAGGGAATGAGAAAAAATTAAGAACCAAGAGAGACTATGTGAAGGTACAAGATCCCAATGATGAATGTCATTATATTGTATACCTAAAATGTATCAATAAACTTAATGAATAATGAAAAAAACTATGGTTAAATTCACTGCCCAGTGCATTCAACAGAAAGGCAGGCTCTTTCTGAAGCCGACTTCCAGAGCTGCTCCTGATAGTGGCAAGAACAGTGACATAAGTATGTTTAAAATAAGAGGGAGTATTTGCAGATGGATACACAGCAATGCATCTTTTAATATAATTAATTTTCAAAATGTAACCATTCACCATATCTTTTCATCACACATATTGTATGTGGAGCAATTTGGAAATTATATAAAATTATTTTGTATCTGTGAAAATACATTACCCTTGTACTTTTTTATAAAACAACCAAATGGTTTCTCTTATCTGATAAACACAAAGTATAAATGATTTAAAGAGCAACATAAAAGATAAATGCTAGGGAATTGGGACACAGACCTTTGATAGATGGATAGGGGACCCAGAGATGAAGGGAGTAGAGAAGAAGGTCAGAAAGGGGACTGAAATGAGTAATATCTACCCATCCACTCCCCACGGTGAATGTGTTCATTATCTATCACAAATATGTACTAACAATTTTTAAAAAATCAATCATTTACTAATTGCACTCATATAATATTTCTGGAAACATATTTTATGGGAATATTATTAGGTATTTGACAAAATAATTGTGCATTGATTGTTCAAATTAATAAGTTGACTGTGTACACTTCCAAAAGACCTAAACACATTTGTGGAACAAATTGTAATTTTTTTCAATAAAATTTTATTGGGTTTATTATTAATGTTATTTTCAGCTATACCAAGCATTTTTATATGAAGTTGAGTGAATAAACATGTGGTAGATGAATCTGAGTAGGAACAGCATTAACATGTAGCCATGATTCTGATGTATATCATCTAGTCAATAACAAATTTTTTGTACTGTGGAATCTATTCTAGTAACTAAGTTGTGATTTCCTTTTAATGCAGTTATTATGTAGACACTATTTTAACTGTTTATATATTATTATGTGATTTTTAAAAACATGAAAAGATAATATAGTCATTAGTATTTCATATATACGTGTAGATTATCTACTCATAGATGTATATTGAAGCATAGATAAAATATAGAAAGTGCATGGGACTATATGTCACAGGATGGTAGAAACAGCTAAGGAAAAACAGAACAATTTCACATTTTCTTTTGGACATTACTGAAAGACAGAGATGAGAGAGAAATCAATGGAGAAGGATGAAGGGAGAGAGAAAAGGGGGATGGAAGTATAGAGCAAGTTATTATATAGTGAGAAATCATATGGCCACATTGATCAGATGCTCTTCCAAGATCCTAACTTTATTTTTACTATCTTATACAATGTATTGTCTCTAAATTCTAGTTTCCTTCTTTGTTATACTTCAGTGAGTAAATGAGTAAAATCATATAAAGGCATTCCCCAGTACTATGCAAATAGCAAGTATTAAAAGTATTAATCAGGGCCGGGGATTTAGCTCAGTGGTTCTGGAACCTGCCTCACAAGCGCAAGATCCTGAGTTCAATCCCTGGTACCAAAAAAAAAAAAAAGAAAGAGAGAAAAATAAAAGATAAAAGTATTAATCAGTATGACTTTTATAGCATTTATAATTTTCTTTATAGTCCATATTTATTATATATACACATAGATCACACAATTTATCTTGTCATAGATATATAAATGAAAACAATATTTTTAGCAAAATGTTACATCATATATAAAAGATTCAATATGAAAATTATAAATTGTGAAAGACTGTAGATAGGAAGAAAACAGAAAGTCAGCTATGAGAGATGATTTACACAGTTACTGATATTTGACAAAGCCTTAATTAAGAATACTCTAACACCACAGAATGTAAAGTTCATATTATTTGATCTTCTGTTAGAATATACCATTTGAAAAGGTTAATTATGCTGTTTAAATAAAAATTTTATATATTTATATATTTATACTTATATTTAATATTGAAGCTGTTATCCACGGACTGACTAAACAGCGTCAAAACTGAATAAAGATCACAATATATCTCATAAGATCAATGTGTGTCTTGCAGCTACTTGCAATTGTGTGAGAGAAAATGTGTTTAAAAAATATCAGACTGACCCATTTTAGATTTTATCTAGCAAAATATTTAAACTACTTGCCTTTTACCAAAAATATGTGAGTTTCTTTTTTATTGTTTTTCAGTTATATAGAAGAGTGGATTTTATTTTGGAATACTTATAAATACATATAACACAAAATCTTTGGATCATTTCTAACCTCAATTTACCATTTGTCTATTTTCATATCTCCTCTCTCTCTCTCTCTCTGTGTGTGTGTGTGTGTGTGTGTGTGTGTGTGTCTGAGATTCCACATAGGAAACATGCAATATTAGACACTCTGAGACCAGCTGATTGTGTTTAACATGATGATCTCCAGTTCTACTCACTTTTCTGCAGCTGACACAGTGACATTCTTTATGGTTGCATAATATTCCATAGCAAACATATACCACATTTTGGTTATCCATTCATCTATTGACAGACATCTTAGTTATTTTCATAGTTTAGATATTTTGAGTTGTGCTACAATAAACATGAGTATTCAGGTATCTATATAGTGTGCTGATTTTAATTACTTAGGGAAAAAACTTGGGAGTGATACTGCTAGATCAAATGAGAGCTTTATTTTTACATTTTTAAGGAACATTCCTACTGATTTTCATAGATGCTGTACTAATTTATAGTCAAGCTGACACTGAAAAGGGTACCCTTTTCCCTTTATCTTCTCACACTTCTGTTATTTTTTGTATTCTTGATGATAACCATTTTGACTAGGTGGTATGGAATCCCCATGTAGTTTTGATTTACATTTCACCAATGGTTAAATTTGCTAAACATTTCTTTTGTTATCCATTTATTGATCAGGATTTTGATTTTTGGGACTGTATTTTTGAATTCATTATGTACTCTGGATATTAATCCTCAGTTGAAAGAATAGCTTGGAAAATATTCTCCCATTCTCTAGGCTTTATATTTACTCCTTTGTGGTACAGTTTTTTAATTTGATGTGATCATATTTGATGAGTCTTACTATTATTTCCTGTAACTCTGGAGTCCTGTAGAGAAAACTGTTTTCTGCACCTATGTATTGAAATATTTATTCTGTATTTTCTTCCAACAGTTTCAAAGTCTCAAGTTTTATATCTGGGTCTTTGATCCATTTTGAATTGATTTTTGTTACAGGTTGAGAAATAGGGGTTTAGTTTCAATCTTCTGCATGTGGATATTCAATCTTGGCAAAACCATTTGTTAAAGAGGTTGCCTTTTCTTCAACATGTGTTTTTGACAGCTTTGTTAAAAATTAGAAGGCTGTGGCAGTGTGGGATTGTTTCTGTGTCCTCTATACTCTGCTATCGGTCAGTATGTCTGTTGTGCCCCAGTCCCATGCTGTTTTTGAAGCTATGACTATGTAGTGTATTTTAAAATTAGGTATTGGAATAAGGGCTATTCTAGTCTTTTACATTTTCACATGAATTTTAGAAATGCCTTTTGAAATGTGTTTTGAATTGGTGAAATAGCTTAATGCTACAGATGTGAGCCAGATGTTCACGTTCACTTTACAGGTATACATCATTTAAAGAGTCTTTCTTAAATATATTGGTGAAAAGACAGAGTTTGAAATACTTGTAGTCAGAACTAGCGCAGTCAGTGACTGGGGTTTCACTGCTTTTTATTTGATATGAACCCCCTCTGAGTTTAAACTGCTAAGAATAAACTCCCTCTGAGTTTTTACCACTCTATACTTGATTGGAAAAGAAGAAAATTGCCTTCTTTCCAGTGATCTACCTAAACGGAAATACTATCTTTTACACTAATCTAGAGTCATGAATGAGTATAGGAAAGAATATTAGCTTCCTAGGGATATTAATAAAAATGAGCACATTCTAGGTGGCAAATATAGAGAAACTTTCTTACAATTTCAAAATCTAAGTGTGGACATGGGTGATTTCTTCTGAGAACAATCAGATAAATGTATTTTGTGTTTCTCTTCTAGCTTCTGGTGGTCTCCTGTGTTCCTTGGCATAAAGACATTTATGATGTATTTTCACATTCTCTTCACATTGAATTCTTTTTCTTTCAGTTTTTTAAAAATATGGAACACTTCATGAATTTGCCTGTCATCCTTGCACAGGGGCCATGCTAATCTTCTCTGTATCATTGCAATTTTAGTATATGTGCTGCCGAAGCGAGCACCACATTGAGTTCTTTGTATAGACAGCAGGTATATTGGATTAGGGAACTCTACTTCACTATGGTTTCATTGTTTTCATGTCTGAAATATTTCCAAATAATATCACTTTCTGAGGTACTAAGAGTCAGGATCTCAACACATAAGCTTTTGAGGTACATGATTTAACCTATAAGATGATGCTGTTTTTATTTTATTACAGATAATACTCTCTAATAAAACTTATATTTTAATTTATTTTTACCTTCGGTGACTATTTCACAATTATATCAGAACCTGCATATGAGGAGACAAGTAATTAGTGTCCTCATACACCACCCAGAGATGGTTCAGTCCATGAGAACCTGAGGATTTGCAATTATTAGTATAGCTCTGATGTTGATATTTCTGACATTTTAAGCATTGTTAATGACTATTTTCTTAGAATAAGATGTGGTCTAAATGGTGTTTAGAAAATTGATAATTAGCCTTATTTTCAAAAAGATATTCAGCAATCATTTCTATTACCTCTGGTAGGAGGAATTTGTAATTTGTCTCTTGGCCATTTCTGTGCATTAAGCAAATCACTTCTCTAAATCCCATAAAATGTACTGGCTAGTTTATTCTTTAAGCAGAAAAAGCTTACATTTTCACTTTGGGACACTATTTTCAATCCTCACATGAAGTGCCCATTAATATTCCCAACAGAAAAGCTCATAAAAAATCCATGCCACTTAAATCAGTAATCTGCTACTTGACAGAACTGAACAATTCCATGTTCTTCTATAGTATCACTCTTCAATTTTGTGTGGATTCTTTATAGGTACTATTTGTTCATGTAATCTTCTAATATCATTTTACCGGCTCATCAATGGTAAGATTTAATAATTTTTAATGTATTTGTCTTTTCCCTGCAATCCCTACCATATTTTCTCTTTTCCATTTTTTTTTCTCTTTTTGGTACTGAGGATCGAACTCAGGACTTTGCACTTGCAAGGCAGGCATGCCACCACTAAGCCAAATCTTGGCCCTCCCTACCATAGTTTCTCTTTAATTCCATAATAGCTACAAAAGCTGTGAAAGAGTCATCCTTATGCTCAACTCTCTTTCTTTCTCTTTTAGGCCCAATTTTTTTACCAATTTCCAGAATAGTATTTCTAAGCATATTGCTTTTTCATTATAGCCACCTTTCCAGGAGACTTTATAAACATTATTGCCTTAAATTCACCTGAAGTTTTAATACTGCAGATGCATTGTATCTATGTTTATGTACTGTTGTACATTCCTATGGAATGACAATACCATTAAAATATCTAATTATTTTGTCAAATTCTAAGAATTCCCCTTAGGTTCTAGAGAATCCACATTACTATCTCAAGAGTGGAAATACAGTCTGTTCTTGAATATTATTAATCTAGTTGCAAATAGGAAACTCAAAGAAAATCCTATCATTAACAATCACACTGTCGTAGTTTTCATCTTAGTACTTCTTTTTAATCTTATTTTCATATTTTATTGATGAGGTCATTTAAGATGAGTGTTAAATACCTGTTGTGCAGATCAAATTGCTGTGAAAGTTTATCATTCTAAAAAATATACAGCACTTTCCTAGTATATTTCCACTAAAATGAGAACTAAAAACTCACTTATTGTACTCTTAGCACTACATTGTTAAATATCACATTTGAAATATGATGATTTAATGATGATATATTTTAACATGAAAATATGTATCTTCTATTTTCTATTTCTGTTAAGAGAAAGTGCCATGGATTTGAAATGCCTTCTCAATGTTTATTACAAGTTTCTAATTGTCCCTTGTTATTTGCTAACTTAACATCTTGTAATATAATAATACAGTTATGCTATGGTTATTCATTAATTTAAGGTATGTATTTTTAGCATATTTAAATTACAGCTATGGTGATATATCAGGTCATTGATGTAGATCTTAATATGATACTTTATTTTCTCTTTCCTTGCTTTCATAATTAATAGCTGTTAAATTAATTCTGCCTCATTAATATTAGTTTAGTTGAACCACGGAAAATGTTATAAAATTTTCATGTGGTCATTGCTTGAATGATGAAGTGAATTTTTACTCTTTATTTATTATTCTAACTTCAAAATTATATATATTATATATATAATATATATATATATTATATACCAACATATGTTCTCTTTTGCTAAGGGCAACATGAATTTTATGGTAGTTATTCTATCCCATGATCAATCGTACATGATTTTACTGTCAAATGCATCAGAATTTGGATTTGCAGTTTTATGTCCATCTACACATAAGCAAGATTAACACAGACATTATGCATGTAATTTGAACTGATCTGCTCTCTGTTTATAGAAAATGATATATATATTTTCTTAAGTATGAGCCCTACCACTGGTTATACAATGTAGCCTAAATTAGAAAATCATTAGGTCCAGGAGCAGAGCGGTGAGGAGCTGATTGGCGAGGGGCTGAGCTGCGCGGGCACCGCACCCCTCCACCATACCCGCCCCCCCCCCGGGGCCTCTAAGGAGTGGAGCCAGGCAGGCACCTGCAGCACCCTCCCCCACTGCCTCTGGGCTCCAGGAGGTGCCAGTACATTGATCCACACCATAGAGGTACAAGGGATCATAACGGCCATTGTTCTGAGCTTCAGCAGATAGAGCAGAAGTGAACAACAGAAAGGTCCTTTCTCAGGGTTCTTGATGAAAATTAAAGCCCCTAGAAAAGTGAAGAGAATCTCTGCAATAAAGGCACACCAGAACACCATAGTTGGTAAATCAGAGGGATCACCACCTCCCATCATAACCTGGACTATCTTCAAGGGAAGGGGAGCTGGAACCTGCAGTAAAGCTTTGCAGAGTTCAACCCTGCAGGAGGTTAGGGAGCTCAACATGGGCCCTGCAGCCAGGAATCAGCCTGAATCTCAGGAGTCTGCTGCTGGCTTGCTGAGACTAATCGACTTAGATCTGCACACTGCTGCCCACATTGTATATTGTGACAGCAGAGACATATCCTGAAGGAGGCCCTTCCTTTTCATTTTTTATTTTTTATTTTCAAAAGTATTTTTTCTCTTGTCTTTAATTTTTATTTTTTATTCTCTTTTCAAATTTTTTCTTTTTTCTTTCTTCTTTTCTTTTCTTTCTCTCTCACTCTCCCACCTTGTTCTTCATCTCCCTTTTTGTCCTGTTCCTGCTCTAATTCAGATTTCTTCTTTCTTTTTCTTTTCTCTTTTTCTTCTCTTGATTGTCATTAGTTTTAAAGAAAAGTGAATACAGTTTCTAGCTTCCCTATTGCTGTTAGGTTGTTCTGTTCTTGTCTTTATTATTTCATTCTGTCTTTTCTTTTTGTCTTCAATAGTTTCCTAGAGTTTGCATGATCTTCCTGTGTCCTCTGGCCTCATTTTTAACCTTTCTTTATCCTTCTACCAATCTATCCCACCCTCCCCAACTCCTTCTAAGTCTTCATTCCAAAGGTACAGTTGCTATATTGAAGACTTTATTCACTGTAAACACATTTTGGGCTGGTCCTCAATTTTGATTTAATTCACATGGTTAAAGGTGATAGATTAATAACTACCACAAATTATCATTTTCTAACTGTGCTTGATGGTATTGTTGTTGCTGATTGGGCTAAGGAGTTGTGATTGATTTAATCAGTTGTCCTTCCTGTCCTTCCTAATGAAAATGAGATTGCCTCAGACTCATTAGATTCTCAAAACCTAAAGAACAGCCATATCTGGAAGACACCTCTGAGAAGCAATCATTCCATAAAGGTTCTAAATACAAGCAAAAAGATACTTACAATAACTAATATTGAAGTATCAACCCAGGAACTAAACCAAGGACTGTGCCAGCAACAAAAATAGAAATGAGAAGATACTTAACCAAGGTGCAAACCCAGGCTTCCAGCTCACCAAAGGCAAATTCTGGGAGAAACGAGGTGGAAAAGTCTGATAATGAACCGCCTGGACACCCTTAACTGATAGCATGGGAAATAACAAAACACATGAATGAGGCTCTGGAAAAATTCAAAATAGAAATAATTTTCCAGATAATTACAGAGATGGTGAGCAGAATGAAAGACATGATTAGAGACTCTAGAAGATAAACAGACAAAAAAAAAAAAAACCCAAAACAAAAAAACAGATGAGTTTAGGACCATGTTGGAAGCCATGAATGCCCAGCGTAGGGAAGAAATGGAAACCATGAATGCCCAACATGGGAAAGAAATGGAATCCATGAAAAAGATTCAAACAGATATCCAGGAGATTAAAAACACTATTTAAAGTATTCACAGCAGACTGAGCCATTCTGAAGACAGAATATCACATATAGAAGACAGGATGGCAGTCAGTGACCATGAAAAGACAGATCTCTTAAAAATAGTAAGGGACCTAGAGAAATTGATCAAACAGCTCTTAGATGATGCAAAGAAGAATAACATAAGACTGATAGGAGTCAACAAAAAAGCAGGAAAAAGGACAGATGACAAAAAAAACCAAAACTTTTCACACAATTAATGACAGAAAACTTCCCAAACAGAGCAAAAGAATTTGACATACAGATAAGTGAGGCATATACGGCTCCAACTAGCCATGACAAAAAAAAAAATCTCCACCTAGACATATAATAATCAAGATCCCAGAAACCTAACAGAAGAACAAAATCCTACAAGCAGTTAGAGAAAAGAAACAAATTACATGCAAAGGAAAGCCCATCAGAATCACAGCAGACTTTTCAATACAAACTCTCAAGTCAAGGAGAGCCAGAGTAATGTATTTCAAACCATAAAAGAAAACAACCTCCAACCTAGACTGACGTATCTTGCAAAATTATCTTTCAAAATCAATGAGGAAATAAGATACTTCTATGATAAAGAACACCTGAGAAACTTCATGAATACCAAACCAGCACTCTAAACAATTCTAAACAATACCCTAGAAAAAATCAATGGGGGTCACAGCTCCACGAGACCCAACAGAGCAAAGCCATCAGGCAAGGCAGGAAATTAAAGAAAAAGGGGGAAAATAAAAAATAAAAGAGCCAAGAATAGGAAAATAACATGACAATGATAAGTCAACATCTCTCAGTCATAACCATCAATGTTAATGGCCTCAATTCACCAATCAAAAGAAATAGACTGGTAGAATAGATTAAGAAGCAAAATCCAACAATATTCTGTATACAAGAAGCACATGTAATCAAAAAAGAAATTCATAGACTGAAAAATAAAAGGATGGAAAACAGTTCTCTATGCAACAGGTTCCCAGAGAAAAGCAGGGGTAGCTATCTTTTTTGCAAACAAAGTAGATTTCAAACCAAAACTAATTTAGAGTAACAAAGAAGGTCACTACATCCTTGTAAAGGTGACAATCCAAGAGGAAGAGATGACAATCATAAATATATATGCACAAAAAATAATGCCCCCAACTATACAAAACAAATGCTAATCGACATGAAAAACCAAATAAGCACTAATACAATTGTAGTGGGGGATCTCAATACCCCACTGTCACAAATAGACAGATCATCTAGACAAAAAATCAACAACAAAATACTAGAATTGAACCTAGCTTTTGAACACATGGACTTAATAAACTTCTACAAAGTGTTCTACCCCACAAAATCAGAATATACATTCTTTTCATCTTCACAGGGGTCATTCTCCAAAACAGACCACATGCTAGCTCATAGGGCATGTTTAAGTAAATGCAAAAGAACTGAAATTATCCCCTGTATATTATCAGACCATAGGGCAATTAAAGTGGACATCAATAGCATATGAAACCAAAAGAACTCCACAAACACATGGAAATTGAATAACACACTCCTGAACAACCAATGGGTCACAGAGGAAAGGAAAGAAGAAATTAGACAGTTTCTGCAATTAAATAATAATTCCAGTACACCATACAGGAATCTATGGGACACAATGAAAGCAATTCTACCAGGGAAATTCACAGCAGTGAAAGCCCATACTAGGAAAACAGAATGAGCTCAAATAAACCATCTAATGCTCAACTTTAAACTCCTAGAAAAAGAAGAACAAGAAAAACCCAAAGCTCATGCAAGGGAGGAAAGTATAAAAGTCAGAGGAGAAATCAATTCAATGAAGACAATGAGAATGATACAAAAAATCAATGAATCAAAGAGTTGGGTTTTTGAAGAATGAATAAATCAATAAACCCTTAGCCAACCTCATCAAAAAAGGAAAGAAAAGGCTCGAATCCATGCAATTAGGAATGAAAAAGATGAAATTACAATGGACCAAGCAGAAATCCAGATGATCATCAATACCTACTTCAAGAAATGGTACTCTAATAAGATGGAAAAGATAGAAGAAATGCACTTATTTCTAGATACATATGCATTACCAAAGTTGAACAAAGAAGATATAAAAATTCTAAACACCCCAATTACAATCAGTGAATTTGAACATGTAATTAAAACTTTATCAACAAAGAAAAGCCCAGGTCCTGATGGCTTCACTGCTGAATTCTATAAGACATTTAAAGAAGAACTTTTGCCACTACTGTTTAAACTATTCAATGAAATTGAAAGGGATCAATACTTTCAAATTCATTCCTAGAAGCAAGTGTTACTTTGATTCCAAAAGCAGAGAAGGACCCAACCAAACAGAGAACTATAGGCCAATTATCCTAATGAACATATATGCAAAAATCTTCAATAAGATACTGGCAAATAGATTACAGAGGGTCATCAAGAAGATCATACACGCTGACCAAGTGCAGATTTATCCCATGGATGCAAGGATGGCTCAACATACGTAAATCAATATATGTAATACACTACATTAACAGAGCCAAGGACAAAAACCATATGATCATCTCAGAAGATGCAGAAAAAGCATTGAAGAAAATTCAATACCAATTCATGATAAAAACCCTGCAGAAAATTGTAATAGAGGGTCTTTATCTCAACTTGATAAAGGCTGTCTATGCAAATCCAACAGCCAACATCATATTAAATGGTCAAAAACTGAAAACCTTCACACTAAAATCAGGAACAAGACAAGGATGTCTACTATCACCACTCCTGTTCAATATAGTTCTGAAAACATTATCCACAGGAATTAGACAAGAGAAAGAAATAAAAGTAACAAAGATAGGAAAGGAAGAAGTTAAACTGTCATTATTTGGTGACAACATGATACTCTACATAGAATACCCAAAAAAACTCTGGCAAAAGTCTTCTAGACTTAATTGATATATTCAATAGAGTAGCTGGGTACAAGGTCAACACTCAAAAATCAATAGCCTTCTTGTACACTAATGACAGACTCACTGAGAAAGAATCTAGGGAAACAATTCCTTTCACAACAGCATCCAAAAAAATCATCTAGGAATCAATCTGACAAATGAGACAAAAGTCTTCTGCACTAAAAACCACAGCACTTTGAAAAAGAGATTGAAGAGGATAAAAGAAAATGGAAAGACATCCCCTGTTCCTGGGTAGGAACAACCAATATAGTGAAAATGGCCACACTTCCAAAACTGCTATACAGATTCACAGCAATCCCAATTGAAATCCCAACAGTATACTTCACAGAACTAGAGAAAACAATCCAAAAATTCATTTGGAAACAGAAGAGACCTAGAATAGCAAACACAATTCTAGGCAACAGAGACATGGCTGGGGGTATCATAATCCCCAACTTGAAACTGTACTACAAAGCCACTGTGATAAATACAGCATGATACTGGCAAAGAAACAGACCCAAGGATCAGTGAAATAGATTAGAAGTTGCAGAAACAACTTGAGATATACTCAGCTACCTCATTTTGACAAATGAGCCAAACATCTTCACTGGAGGAAAGATAGCCTCTTTAATAAATAGTGTTGAAAAAACTGGATTTCAATTTTCCAAAGATTAAAACTAGTCCCCCATTTTTCACTATGCACTAAACTAAAATTGGAGTGGATTAAAGATCTAAATATTAAAACAGAAACACTAAACTTGCTGGAAGATAAGTTAGGTAGAACTCTCTAAGACCTTGGCATAGGAAAAGGCTTTATGAACAAATTCTTAGTAGCTCGAGAACTAGCACATAGAATAAAAAACTGGGATCGCATCTTATTAAAAAGCTTCTGCACTACAAGAGAAACTAGCAACAAAGCTAAAAGACAGCCCACAATGAGGGAAAAAAATTTTGCCAACTGTTCCTCCGACAAAAGTCTACTATCTAGAATATATCAAGAACTCACAAAAATCAGAACCCCCAAATATAAGGACCCAATTCAAAAATGGGCATCTGAAATGAAAAAAACGTTTCTCAGTCAATGAAGTAAAAGCAGAAAATAAATATATGAAAAAACGTTCAACATCACTGGTCATTCGATAGATGCAGATGAAAACAATGCTGAAATTCCACCTCACCCCAGAAAGAATACCTGCTATCAAGAAGTCAACCAATAACAAATGCTGGCAGGCTTCTGGGGAGAAAGTAACCCTTCTCCATTGTTGATGGGAGTGCAGACTTGTGCAACTAGTGTGAAAATCAATATGAAGATACCTTGAAAAAGTAGGATTAGAGGTCTCATTTGACCCAGCTATTCTTCCATTGGGTATCTTCCCAAAAGAATTAAGAGAATCATACCACAATGATGTATGTGCACTCATGTTTTGTTTTGTTTTGTTTTGGTTTTTGGTACCGGGGATTGAACTCGGGTCCTTGCACTTGCACAGCTTGCACTCATGTTTACAGTGACACAGTTTGTACTAGCTAAAGCTTGGAAACAACCCAATTGCCCATCAACTGGAGACTGGATAAAAAAGATGTGGTGTTTTTATAATACGGAGTACTATTCAGCCATAAGGAATGAGAAATTGGAGGCATTCATAGCTAAATGGATGCACATTAAGGCCATATTCTTAAATTAAATAAATAGGACACACATGTAAATACTGAATACTTTCTCTGGTGTGAAAAACTAAAAGGGTAAATAAGGATCAAAATGTATAGTTCATAATGTGAAATAGGAAGAAAAGGTCTAAAGGGGTAGCAGAAGTGGGAGGGATAGGGGAAAGGAAAGAAGGGAAAAGAAAAAATATGAGGAAAGGAAAAAAATGGAAACAAAGTCTTTGTAAATAGAGATGGGAGGAGAGATTGAAGGAGGGAGGGTATGGGAATGGGGAAAAAATAAGAACCAAGATAAATCATGTAAAAGTACAAGATCCCAATGATGAATGTATTGTATACCTAAAATGTATCAATAAACTTAAAGAAAATAATTTATTATTTCTGTTAAAAAAAACACCTAAACTTGTCACCCCACATTATGACGAGTTTGAAAATATATTGTAAATCTGGTATTTAAAGTACAATTTTTAAAAAAAATTTTAGGATATACCCTTTTTTTCTGTTTTGTTTTTTTTTGGTATCGGGATAGAACTCAGGTCTTTGTGCTTGCGCAGCTTAAAAAAACATGTGAAAAGCTACTTACTTTGAGATAATACACTATTTATGAGTGTGTTAGAGTAATCTATTGGAACATGTCTCCCAATCTGGAGAATGATATACCTAGAACCCTCCCCATTAAATCTCTTCCTCATTATTTCATATGATCTGAACATGAAATTATAAATTCACACTAAAACAGAACTACTCTGTCTTCAGTTTTTGCCTAAATAATTATATTAAATGGATGAATTATTGTATAGAATATACTTTCATGAGGTAAGAGAAACATGTCAAGAGTTTCGTGAGAAACAGTAGAGAAGGGAAAAAGTACAGCAGCGTTCCCCAACATACTTATTTTAGGATTTAGGGAGTGTGGTCAATGCTTGCCACCAGGGGGAGGGCTTGCACCAGCACCTCAGACCTTGAGGAAAATGGTGATAAATGCCCCTGGGAGGTAACACTTGGCCATCTAGGGTACAAAAGTGCCTCTTCTTTTAGAAGAGCAACAAGAGGGAAGTACTCGGAGTCAGAAGCTGCCCAAAGTCCTGTCAGGGCTCCTGGGGTATCATTTAAGAATGAATGAGAAATGTAAGGAAGTGCTAACAGAACCATTCAAATATCTAGAAATATTTCTCAGATATCTTGGTGAACAGGAAAAATGAAAAGCAATTGAATTTACTCAAATTGAGGCAAATTCACTTCCAGATCTGGCATCCTAGAGTAACAGAACCAAGTAAGGGTCGATTTAGGATTTGATTTCAAAGCATATTACAGTGTTACGAAATGGTTGACAGGGCTATGGCTCAAATCTTTAAAAAGCCTTGGGACTGTGAACCATACATATGCTTTCAAAATTCTAAGAATTAGCCTATTTTCAAATTTCTAATGCCTAGTAGCTGAAGTACTCCAAAGAGATTAAGTGACACATAAAATTTTATGTATTTTTATGTACTTTTATGTACATGTTTTGAAATGCTACATATTGCAAAATGTTAAATGTATCTAACTAGCAACTGCATTACCTCAAACAGTCATATTTTTGTGTGTCTGGTGAGAACACTTAAAATCAACTCTTTGCATTTTTCAAGAGTACACATATATCATCCTTTGCTATAGTCATTATGCAGTATAACTGAGCTCTTGAATTTATATTTTCTATCTAACTTTAGTTATTCATTCTTTAATCAACTTTTCCAACAATCTCCCCTTCCTAACCACCCTAAGATATATGTGCCTTTACCTGAGAATTTTAGACATAGATATATCAGAGAGCTAGTTAATAGTTTTTACACCCACATGGAATATTTTTAAATTCAGTTTCTAAAAAATGGTCAGACTTAATTTACATTTTAATGCACAATAAATCTATTTTTAATGTCTTTAACTTGCCTACTTCTGTTTTAGATACCTTCACCTCAATTGCTTTTTTTTATTTGACTTTCTTACACTCCTAAATTGGGATCCTTGAATTTTTAGTAAGTTATATCGATATGTCATATACTACCATCTGGCACTTAAAATTTTTACATTTTCTCTTCAACAGTAAAGTGCTAATAATAGTATTAATCATATAATTCTAAGTAAAAGTATCATATATTTTTGAGTTATATAGTAAAGGAAACTTGTGGAGTAGCTTGCCAGAAATATGTCTGTCAGATATAATGAACAACATTTCTAATTTAGTCAAGTATTAATCCACAAACCTAAAATTCAGTGTTAATTAAATTTCTAACTTCTAAATAATCAATTCAGCAACAAAGTTTATTGAAACATTTATTACTATTACCCAGGTTGATTTATTATGGAAAGTGTCCATATGCCCAATGGGAAGCTTGTGAACAACCCGAGTTAAATATGTTAGAACCATATGGCTTAAGGGACAATATACATGTGAGCTCTAAAAGTACTGCACTTGCCAGGATCAGCATGATACTTCCTGCTGTCTTTCCACTGCCAGAGAGTGGTTCAGAACACTTTTTACATTTAAACTATATTCAGGCTTCAATCACTAGGTGTAAAACCAGATTCTTGCTTCCTTTTCTTTCTCAACCTCTTTTCTAATATTTATCCATAAAGTTAGATGAGGGAAAAGGCAATGCAGTTACAAATCTTTTTTTTATTCCTCCAGCTCTGTGCTTGGCACTCTCCCCATGGGCTACATGGTTTCAGGGAACATGGAACTGATATTAAATACATATATTTAAATATATTATATAAATATAAATATATATATAAATATTATATAAATATATGTATGTATACATATATAAATATATGTGTATATATATAATATACCTACTTGCCTCAGAGTGCAGCATTTGAATTGGTTACCAAATGTGTACACAATTCCTCCTGCTTGCATAGTGAAGAGGCAGTTTTTACTTCTGGTGATTCTCCTTCACCAACAAAATCATCAGCACTCAAATGTCTGCTAGTTGTTTTATACAAGGGTTTTAGCATTAGGAGCTATCTTTCAATCATTAGCCCCCTACCTATGTACTATCTGTTTATCTACATGTATACATGTGTGTGATAGAATTAGAGAAATCAGGTTTAAAATGGAAGAGTTTCTCTATACACCCCACAACCAAAAAAGCATTTTGACGATATATAATCTGGAAACGGGATATCATTGCTGAGAATTTTACATGTAATGCAAAGTATCATTGCATATTTTAAGTACAGGCATGCATAACTTAACAATAATTATACCTTCTGAAAAATGTGCTCCTAGGTGATTTCGTCTATTTGAGCTTAGAGTATAGTTATGCAAACAGAAATTGTATAGCCTACTATACATTTGGTTTAAAAGGCACAGATTATTGCTTCTGAGCTGCAAACTTGTACAGCATATTACTGTACTGCCTACTGCAAGTAATTGTAACAAAGTGGTATTTGAGAATCTGATCATGATTATACATAAAAAGGTACAAATATATGCAGTATAGCTATGGTATGCTTGTTTAAGGCACTTAATATTTATGTAGTTTTCTGGAAGGTGCTCAGAGCAAGCCAGTGAGTGAGTGACAAGAGATTGTGAAGTCCTGGGATATGGGATGTGACTATACATTATGGTAGACTTTATCAGACTTTATCAACTCTGAACACACAGGCCACACAAAAGTTGCAGATGTTCTTTATTAAATAGTAAGTTAACTGTTATTTACTGTAAATATTATACTTTATAAACTTTTAAATTTTTTCACCTTTAAACTCTTTTATAATAACATATTTAAAAATATAAACACATTGTACAGCTCTACAAAAATAGTGCCTTTATATAAATATTCCATAAGCTTTTCTCTATTATTACAGTGTTTTTTTAAAAATTAAAATTTAGTTTTTAACTTTATACTTCTAAAATTTATGTTTTTAACTTTTAAAACTTTCTTAAAACTAAAAATGTTATAGGACATCAGTCTAGGCATACACGAGCCCAGGATAATCACTGTCACCGTCTTCTGCCAGGACATCTCATCCACCTGGTGGGTCTTGGGGTAATATCATACAACAGTTGTCATCTTTTGTGATATCTTCTGTCCAGCTGGCAGTGTGGAAGTCTGTATGTTGGCATCAGCCCAAAAACTTCGGACTATTTTGCACTGTACCATTATATTTTTGAGTTCCGTTATACTATGGGATTAGCACCAATTATGCAGACCAAAATGTTATTCAGCTCGTGACTCTACTTTCTTAACTGATTCTGCTTCCTATTACTATCTTTTGCTTTGATTATTTTTCCCTCATTCAATTTATAGTTTACCATGAATTTTACTTGTGTATATTCTTGAGGTGATTTCATCTCCTTTTTCTGCCAATGAGCCAAGGAGTATTTTTCACTCCTGCTTTTTTACAAACATTTTAAATAATTTACAATCATTGTTTCTACTTCATCTCATTATAATATGTAGTAAGCTCATTGCTTTTATGATAAAATATTTCAACTATCACCAATTACATTTTAATTACAAAACTTAATTTTAATTTAATCCTCAGTTCTCTTGATTTCTTTGAACTATTAAATATATTTAATGTGACTCAATTTTTCCTAAAATTTTTCTTAACTTTTCCTTCACGGTACACTAAGTTAACTTTCTATTCTCTTCAGTGGTACTTTAATTTTCTTTATCTTCTCACCGAATATAGATACTGATCTATTTTTCTTCTTACCTTTCTTCTAAGGAGAAAAATTTCTCCAGTTTCTTTATGAAGAATTCAATTATGACCATTATGTGAAGACATCCAATCTCTCTGAACTTGAGATCCTGCTGATAACTGTTTTCTATTTTTACTTCTTTCTCAATGAATCACTAAGCCTTTTACATGTGTAGGTTCAGGTTCAGTCTCCTTCTAAAAAGGATTAGATATTGACTTTCTCTTTCTACTTTCCACTCCTGTACCTACTCATCACACTTCTATCTTCTAATTTTTGGTCTTAACTTGGATGACTTACACTCCAGTTCTGCCAAGAATTGCCTCATACTTCAGTTCTACACTCCATTCTGCACAGTGAAGACAAGTTCATGTTTTAGTCCCTGCTTAAGATCAATTAGATCATATAATCTCAGAGGACAAAAGCACGTTAGACAAACATTCGCCAACATTTTCACTTTTTAATAGAGACATAATAATAGTGTTCAAAAACCAAAATTACAAGCCAGATATTATTCTGGGCTAGTACTTACCACTACTCCATGCTGTAAATTGTACATTTATAAAATAGTCAAATTAAAATTTCCCAACCCAGTGTTATATAGTTGAACTTCCCAGTGTATTGTCTATGCACCCACCTAAGGCACATAGCTGTTGTGAAGGTGAAAGTTGTGTAGTATGAATGAGGACGTGCTGTGAGTATGAAATCATATTTAATAGCAGATATTCAGTGCAATCCAACGTAAAATGTCTGCAACAGTTTAAGAAGATTAATCACACATTCAAATGATAAAATTTTATACATAGTTCACATTTTTGGCTCACTGTATGACAATATTGGACAGAGTTGCATAAGTCTATGAATTAAAGCTAGGTGTGTTAGCATATCCCTGCAATCCCAGATACTCAGATGGCTTTGAGAGGATCAATCTGGAGTTCCAGACCAGCTTGAGCAAGACAGCAAGATCCCATCTCAAAGTAAAATAATAGAAAACAATCTATGAATTAACACATATAGTTGAAAGTCTTCTTACTAGGCATTTTCACTCCAAGCAGACCAGCCCATCTCAACTCTTCAACATGCCATTGTTCATGCTACGACCATGTCTGGAGAATACCCTTTGACACACTCTTTCCCATCTCTGTATATGTGTATTTTGTCAGAGTTTTCTTTTCCATTGAGAAGAAGAATTCATTTTTTTATCATACTTTGAATTAGAGCTTGGACTTTCATGGACCAACAGAATGTGGAAGAAGTGAAGTCATAAGAGTACAGAGCCTAGAGTTTGAGAAGCCTTACATCTAATTTACATTTTCTTGGAGTCCTACCCAAGGACTGCAAGATGTTCCAGCTTGTGAAGCAAAGGAGCACAAACTGAGTGGAACAGAAACAAATCAACCCAGATGAACCTGCTGATATCAATCACTGAGCAGCAAGTCCCAAGTGTCCAATGTAAGAGTGAGAGCATCATAGACAACAAGACCTTAGTCAAGCCTCCAGATTGGCACCTTTAGGATATCAGGTGTTGACACATGATATCTAGGTGATATCAACAGAATTATCTAGTTGTACAAAGCCAATTATCTACTCATAGGATAATGAACAAATTACATGGTTATTTCCTTCCAAATGACTAGTAACTGGTGCCACTTCACTTCCTTTAATAGGTCAAAACTAGCACTTCATTTGAAGCAATGTCAACTGATGACTTTCATCCAGACTTTTCTAACTGCTATATACCGCTAATTGTTTTCCTTTAATGAACTGACATACACTTTGAAATATAGCCTTAGAATAATTACAAGTTGAGAATTATTTCACAGTTTAGTCTTTGCCTATATGATTATATATTTTAGCTCTTTCCTGATGGAGAATGTGAGATTCATAATGTAGTACCTCAATTTACAGTTATGGCAGATGTTGTAGGTATTGCTGCCGTCATTTGATGGCATTAGTATATGTCAGGCCCATATTTTAATTCTCCTGACTCTACCACATAAAAACAATTATTTGCTTAGGAGAAACTGAGACAGAAAATTTAGTAATTTATACAAGTTCATAAAGTGGCAGTCAGCAGAGCTAGGTTTTGCCATCTGATCAGTAATTTGATCCCAGGTCTCATGCTTTTAACTACTTTAATCTAGTGCCCTCCTTAAAACTACAACATAGCAAATATCTTACTGAGGAAAACAATTCATACTATGGAAAACAGTTGACATATTTTAAGTTTGTAACAATAATTTTGTAGTCACTGACCAGTGCTTTAAAAAAATTCTTTTGTGTGGAAAATCACCAACACTCATATCTAAGTCCTCAGATTACATCAATCAGTACTATATTCCTAAGGGTGCTCATATGCAGAGCCTTATTACTAAATTTCTTGATATTTATCAAGTTTACATCTCCTAAGGTTTCTCTATATTCCATCATCTTTTCAACTACCTCCATCAAAGCTCATATCCTGTCCATTTTTATTACCAAAAATCAAGTAAAAGTGATGATCATAGTAGCTTTGTCTTATACAAAGTGCCACCTTTAATCTGTTTCCATGTTATAACAAGATGTATCCTTTTTTAAAAATACAAGTCTAATCATGAAATTGTGAGATCCATCTGCTAAACACTTTCAAGTTCTTTGCAGTCTGCAAGTTCTGCATGTACGTGTCACTGTGTTTCTTCAACTTCAAAGTTTCCATTTTACCCATTCTTCCTCCGTACACATTATATTTTTATTTCCTCAAGCAATCCATGATTCTCACCCATAGACTTAGAACAAACTGATGAATTTGAACCACAGAATTTTTTTTTATTAATTAAGTTGATTGGTTCATTTTAGGTATACAATATGCTGACATTTACCATTGGGAATTTGTACCTTTACATGATACAACCTGGTTCTTATTTTCTTCCCCATTCCCCTGCCCTCCCTTCATCCCCTCCACCTCTCCCTATTTACAAAGACTTTGTTTTTGTTTTTTGCTTTTCTCATATTTATTCTTTTCCCTTCTTTCCTTTCCCCTACCCCTCCCACTTCCCATACCCCTTTAGACATTTTCTTCCTATTTCACATCATTACTTATTTTGATCCTTATTTACACTTTCAGTTTTTCACACCAGAGAAACTATTTGGTATTTACACATATGTGTCCTATTTATTTAAGTTAAGAGTATGGCCTCAATGTGCATCCACTTAGCTGTGTATGGCCTCTAATTTTCCATTGTTTATGGCTGAGTAGTACTCCATTTTGTAAAAAAACCCAACAAACCCACGTCTTTTTTATCCA
>NW_004624810.1:2276609-2320282 GCF_000247695.1 Heterocephalus glaber | reverse complement strand
TTGTTTTCATCTGCATCTCTCAAATGACCAGTGATGTTGAACATTTTTTCAAATATATTTATTTGCTGCTTTTACTTCTTTATCTGAGAAATGTCTATTCATTTCAAATGCCCATTTTTGAATTGGATCTTTGAATTTGGGGGGTCTGATTTTTTTCAGTTCTTTATATATTCAAGATACTTTTCCTTTGTCTAAGGTACAGCTAGACCCATACCTATCATCATGTACTAAACTAAGCTTGAAGTGGATTAAAGATCTAAATATTAAGACAGAAACACTAAACTTGCTGGAAGATAAATTAGGTAGGTGAACATTGGCATAGGACAAGACTTTATGAACAAAACCTCAGTAGCATGTGAACTAGCACAAAGAATCAACAACTGGAATCTCATCTTATGAAAAAGCTTCTGTACAGCAAGATAAACCATCAACAGAGCTAAGAGACAACCTACAATGTGGGAAACATTTTAATTATTAACAAAGAATCTCACACTTGGCATAATATAGAACAATTTCTTCCTATTTCACAATAATAGATAGTTACAAAAAGTCCCCACATCAAGTATTTGATAAAACATTGAATTATTACTTTGGTGTTTTTTTGGTACCGGGGATCAAACTCGGGACCTTGCGCTTGCGAGGCAAGCAGCGGAACCACTGAGCTAAATCTTAGGCCCTGAAATATTATGTTTAATGTCAAAAATAAAACCCACAATATTATTATTTCTACTCATCAATCTGATAATTAGAAAAATATTGAAGATAGTGTGTGAAAAATAAGCAACATAATGTGTTCCTTACTGAACCTACCAATTTACAAAAATCCAACATCACACAGCGTCACTGTTTCCCAACTGTGATAATCACTATGCACAGACAAAAATAAAAATACCATATAAAACACTAACATAATTAAATAACTCTTGCTCTCAGAGTAGTGTACTTTTTAAAATATCAATTTCAACCTTATCCATCTTGCATTTTTCCAGAGTTGGAAACAAGCTATGTGTTAAGATTGTCAGAGCCAGAAATGGTAATCTTAGCTTTCCGGGAGGTTGAGGCAGGATCATGATTTCGAGCCCAGGCTGGACAATTGCAAGACTTTGTCCTACAATTAGAAAATAAGTGGTCTGGGGACAGCTAAGTAACTTAATTTGAAGGTCCTGATTTCAATCTCCCAGAATGGAAAAAAAAAAGGTAATTATTTCTACAGTTCCAGAATTGCTCTAATGTACATTTAAAATGACACCTCCTTGAAGTTTTCCCAAAATTTTCTAACACATATTTAGATCCCATAGAGTGTCAAACTATAAATTTAAAAAAAATACTACTTCTAATTTTAAGAGAAATAGAAACAAGCAATTCTAATATAGATGTGCAAGAGGATGCTGCTAAAAGTATAATAAATTATTGAAAGAATATTGAATAGAATATTGAATCTGATATTCTATGCTGATAAATTAGAATTGTTAACATCATAAAAGTCAGAATTCTACAAAAAAATCTATATATTCAATAAAATTCAAAGAAAGTCTCTAACAGCTTCCAACTTACTTTCTCCCGGTGGAACCTGACAAGATGTGTCTGAATCTAAATGGGAAATAAATGTTGCAGGAGGACCCAACTTCATTTCACATATAAAAAGAGATTAGGAGACCAGCTTTATTGTATGTTTATATTCATAAAATAAAGAACATCTATTATACAAATGTTATCAACTAAATAGAATATCAGTCCAGAGGAGAACCAACTACATATAGCCCCACTTAATACTTGACAGATAGTGTTGAAAATCATCAGAAAACATAGACTTTTAAGTAAGTGATGAAACAATGGCTTGCTATCTGGAAACATAAAATAATAAGGCCCTATTCCTCATCATTCACAACAAATATAGATACTGAATGCTTTGTGACTAATTGTAGAAGAGAAATTCAGAAGCTTAGAAGATAATTTCTTTATGATCTTGATGTTTGAAATGATTTTGTAAACAAAATGACTTTGTCCACTATAATAAGTTAATTTTCCAATCTTTTGAAGGACCATTAGGTTGCTTCCATATCTTTGGTGCAAATAACATTGCAGTGAACATAGAAATGCAGATATCTCTTGGAGATCCTGTTTTCAGTCAATTCTTTTGAATATAATTCAGAAATAAAATTTATAAATCTATTTTTTTTGTTTTAATTACTAGTTCTACTTTTAATTTTTGAGGAACCTACAGGCCCTTTTTCTTAGCTGCAAAACAAGTTTACATTCCCACATTTTCACTCATACTTTATTGATGATTGATTGATTGATTGATTTTTTTATTACAACCATCCGAAAAAGTGTGGCAGGGTATCTTGTGGTTTGGATTTACATTATCTTACTGATTAGCAATGTTGTACATTTTTTCAATTACATATTTGTTGGCCATTTTTCTTCTAAGTGAAATTAAAAATTTGCAGAAAATTTTTTTAAGTATTTAAAATAGCCAGACTCAGAGAAGCAGAGCATAATGGTCATTGCCAGGGTCTAGAGTAAGAGAAAAAGTAGAGATGCTGCCAAATTAATACAAATGTTCAGTTTTACAAGATAAACTCACACTGGAAATATGCTGCACAACATTGTGGCTATACTTAACAATATCCCATCGTGAAAATGAAAATAGTTTATAAGGGTAAATCTATTAAAAGTTCTTAACACGTATTAAAAAATATTTTGACATAAAATCAGGAGCAAGGTGTATGTTTGTATAAAAAGGCCTAAGGTCAAGTCAAATTATAACTTTGTCATGTCAAGACTTCATGGTACCTTGCTATTTCAACTGCCTGTAAGGTCAGACCAAGGCACGATTGAGACCACCGAGGCAGGCAAAGTCTAAGCAACATGTGATGAGTTTACTGCCATCTGGATGCAGATGGGCCAAGGGCAAGAAGGCCATTGGCACTGAGAAGAGGGTGCTTGTGGTTGATATAGGGCATTTTAGGTGGGGAGGTGGCAGCTCAAGATAGTGGAAAATTTGAGTCCCATGGGCGGTGGGGCTGGGGCTGGCTGATAAACAGGCCGGTGGTGAGAGCAGCAGGGCAGCTGCTGGCTTCTTGTTATCTCTGTGCTCCTGTGGATGTGGGTAGCAGGTCTGCTTGGGCAGGGATCCAACTTGGGGGACCTGCCACAGTCCAGTTTTCAAAAGCCCACATTTTATAAGTAATATAATATGTCAATTAAAAAACATGACATAAAATGAAACACATTACTAATTAATATTTGAAAGTAAAATTGCAAGGCAACTTCATAATGTGATACAATTTTATAAGAAAAAAACTAAAAAACTCTTAAATATATTTTTACTGCATATTAATTATGTAAGAAACTGTGTTTTGATGTGGTATTTTCCTACGTGCATATATTTTTACTCATTTTATTTTATTATTTTTATTCATTAAGTTTATTGGTGCATTTTAGGTATACAGTATGATGACATTCATTGTTTGGAATTTGTACTTTCACATGATATATCTTGGTTCTTATTTTTTTCCCCATTCCTATGCCCTCCCTTCAACCATTCCACCCTCCCTATTTACAAAGACTTTGTTTTTGTTTTTTGCTTTTCTCATATTTATTCTTTTCCCTTCTTTCCTTTTCCCTAGCCCTCCCATTTCCCCTTCCCCTCTGGACCTTTTCTTCTTATTTCACATCATCTATTATATATTTTGATCCTCATTTATACTTTCAGTTTCTCACACCAGAGAAACTATTTGGTATTTACACATGTGTGTCCTATTTATTTCAATTAAGTATACAGCCTCAAAATGCATCCATTTAGTTATAAATGTCTCTAGTTTCTCATTCTTTATCTTTCACCCCTATTACTCTGACTTACACCCCCTCCTCCATTCCCTTTTCATCTTGTCTAATAATAATCTCCCTTCAATTTTTGTGTCATCTTTTTTTTTAAGATTTCTCATATTGGGGAAAATATGATACTTTCTCCCTGAATCTGAATTACTTCATTTAACATGGAGATCTACAATTATACTCATTTTGGTTTTTTGGGAAATGACATCATTTTATTTTTCTTTATAGGGAGTTAGGAGAGCTTTATTTGAAATAGGGAGAATAATAGATCCTGGGTTTCCAGGAGGGGGTCCTGGGTTGGTGGCCACCAAATCCTTTCTTCGGGGATAATTTATACAGCTAAATCACAACATGGATACAGTGTGAGTCAAACTACAATCAGCCTATAGTATTACAAATATAGCTGCGTAGCTAATACTGATCCAATAGGGAAGCAAGTCATGTAGCAAGGTTATATGAAAGAACAGAGACATTTCAGGGAAAGGTAGGGAGGTATGGACCCAGTCTTTCTGGTCCCCCATCTACATGTCTGATGCCTAACTGGGCACTCCAGACCAGCTGGTGCTAATTGGAGTGTAATCTCAAGTTGCTGTTTGTCTCTAGGAAGACATCAAGGCCTGGCCATTTCTTCTCCATTCCAAAACTCGACTCTCTTAAGATTCACCTAGAGCCACAATTCTGATGTCTTCTTTCATTTATTTTTTTTGTGTGCGGACTTCCTTGAGGGCCTAATGTCTCTCTGATTGTATATTAATATGGATCCAACTTAGCTGTCTATGATACATTTTCATCTAGTAAACTAATCATATTAGTGTATATAAATTTTTAAATCACAACTCCATCTTACTGCCCTGAGGAAGGTGAGAAAAAACAAAAGCACGCAAGCCCAAAAGAAGAAAGCATGCATATTCTGAGCAAGAGACACAGGAACTAAGCTCATGAACAAAACCTCCTAATTTTCACCATGGGATTTTCGGTTTCCAGTTAAGCAGTGTTAATTATTCTGCTGGAGGTGACTCATCCAAATTAATAATTATATTCTTAAATCTACAATCTATTAATTCTGGATTTTATGAGCAAATTTACAATTTTTTTCTCAAAGGTAGGGTTTATCTAAAAGAAACATATTTTGTCTTCAAGGCAAAAATGATGGAATTCACACAGTATTAACAGGATTCCTTTAGAATAAAAAAATATTTCTTGCAACTAGTGCAGGTGCCACATTAAAACATTTTTTACTCACATATGTTCCTTTCTCTTTTTTTATTTAACTCCATCAAAAAGTTCAGTGAAACATTCCAGTCTGTAATACACATTCCTCTCTTTTGACCTTGATCTCTTTCATCTAAGATTGGCAGATGTGAGGCCCTGAGGCAAAGCCACTGACTTGGAAAATCCAACAGAGCTGAAGACTAATACATTCTACTTTTGGAATTTTACAATCTCTAATCAGTACATTTACTTTGGTAACTGAGACTTGTGACACTCATTCAGTTCCTGCTGTAGCCAGTTTCTAGGAGCTACCAGTACTTTGCTTTTTTGTGTGTCCAGAATGGTATCTATCTGTTAAGATTACAAATTTTGTAGGAAAATAAGTAGTTGCTCCCATTTGAAAATATAAGAACTGAAAAACCAAACCAAACCAAAGCAACAAAGAAAAATTACAAAGAAACAGTACATGATTTTCAAAGCTCCACAAAGTCTGCATATTTGTTTTCAAAGAAATAAACTATTAGAGGATTTGTAATATTCATGCATTATTTCCTACTCAATGTGTATTATTAACCATCCTTTCCTTTCTCTGTGAAGACCCCAGAGAAATTTGAGCTTGGATTACAGCATGTCCCTATAAATATAGACATATAAACCCAGAAAACATCATATATTGCCAAATCTCAAGCTTCCTATATTGGCACAAATCCTTGACCAACTAATTCTAAAAACCTAGACTATACCAAAGTCTACTTAAATACATGCCCTAAATTTATCTGTGTGACAGAGACTCAGATTCATCTTATGTGTGAAATAGCCTCAGAGACCTTAGTCTAAGTATTACAATCTCACTTGAAGTCACTCCTGGTGTTGCTGGTCTGTAATCTTAGCTACTGGGGACATTGAAGCAGGAGGATGGCAATGTTTATGCTACCCTGTTTCAAAATAAAAGTTAAAAATGGATTGTGTGTGCAGTTCAGTGGTAGAGAGCCCTTGCCTAGTGTACCGAGGCCCTAGGTTCAGTTCCCAGTATGGAAAACAAAAGCATAAAAACAATAACTTGCTTTAAGATTTATTTTATTTTATTGCCTCTTTTTTCTTTGCAATGCCTCCTGTAAATGGTGATCATGAACCCTTGCCTCCCACTTCCTGTATTTAATTATTAGGAGGCAGCAGCTGGAATTAGAACAAACACACAACTTGGTTAAGTTTGATCAAGTTGCAGCTCCTCAAGGTTAAGGCCTATCTGCCTGTTCAGACTTCTCTGAGTCTTGAGACAATATTCCTCTGTTATTCAGTGAATAACTGAACTTCTGAGAAGTTTAAAATTCTGTTTCTAATAATAAATTTACATGTAGGAACTTTATGATCCATGCTCTTGCTATTATGTTTTGTATTCCCTTAAGCCAGAAGTGCTCCTTGTGTATTCCTTCTTGGACATTTATACAATGATATTTATTAAACTCTCCAAGTGATATCAATTTACATTACATGTGGACACTATTGAAGGAGCATGTAGTCTAAAAGTGGAGATCATGCTTGTATGTTATAGAGGAAGAAGGAAAAATAATAAAATGTCACAAGTATAGTAAAAGCAAGGTGCCATTTTCTTCTTGTACCAATTGTTTCAATTCAATGTCATTTTTTAAATTCTTACAAATTACTAACTATGCATAAGCTGAGTAAATTAGAATAGTATGATTTTGCATTAGAAACTTATAAAAATAAAGAGGTTAGCCAGGGATTTAGCTCAGTGGCACTGAGCCTGCCTTGAAAGCACAAGGTCCTGAGTTTGATCCCCAGTATCAAAGAATAAAAATTTTTTAAAAATAAAGAGGTTAATATATTTTTATATCAAGTGAAATTTTATGAATTTTACCTGGACTACTCAGCTGCTTCCTCAATAAAAAAAAAATAGAACAAAATAAAACAGAAAAAACTATTTCTAAAGAAAGAACATATGACTGGAACAATTGTAGGGTTTATAATAATGATGCATTTGCAGTGTGTGTGTGTATGTGTGCAGATTTATTCACTTACTTTGTTTTATTTTTTCTTTGTTGGAGAATTGAAAGGAACCAGGATATTCCACTAACAAAAATGTAAGCCTGTTTACAGCAAATACATGGATTTAAGAAAAAAATGATGCCACTCTTGTTGCATTACATGCAAGTTAAAATTCTTTTTGAGGGTGGGGGATTTAGCTCAGTGGTTCCACCACCTGCCTTGCAAGCACAAGGTCCCGAGTTTGATCCTCAGTACCAAAAAATAAATTCTTTTTGAAGCCTAAATCAGGTTTTTTTCTTCTTTTTGCAATTTCAGAGACTTTCATATGTTTTTCAAAATTAATGTTTCTTTGGCAGCCAACAAGTGAGATTACAGTCAGGTGCTATTAGTCTGACTGTACAAAGTAGTTTTGAGTATTACCTTAAAATCCTTATCTTTCTTCCCTTATGAATGAGAGAGTGTTCAGATAATTTGGAGTGTGAAGCAATTTTACCATTCTTCTAGATTTCATAATAGTCCTTTACACAGGTGAGGAAAAGGACAAATGTCAAACACATATATGGTTTTCAAAAGAGCTGTCACATTTTTAATCCATAAGGAAAATCTAGGCAATTGTCAAGGTCAAAGAAATGGAAGTATTGATAGAAATTTCCCCATGGTAGAAGGTAATTTGTAGGCATGTTATACTCAGTCTACAGAGAAGTGATAATGGCTGCCAAGAATATAGAAATTGTTCTCTACATTGAAGACATACTCAGACTTTTAAGGCATTAATAAAATGATGAACCTGTGGTTAAATGGTGAGTACAAATATTCCTTTTGTCTAAGAGAACCCTAGTCAGCAATGTCAATAAGATTAAAAAGATTTTCTTCTAAAAGAAAATAGAAGTAGCAAGGGATCAAAGTTGGTGAGTTAATTATAAACATGTCAATGGTTAGAAGTTAAACCCAGTACCTAGTTTTTAGAAATCGCTCAGAAATCAAACCCTCAGGATCTGATGTGCCTGATCTAATAAGACTTAAAAAAAAAAGAAACCTTAATAGAATGAGTAGGGAATAAAAGGTGAATTTATGATAAACTTTTAATATCTGGGATAGGATGTATTTGTCTCAAGAGATTAATCCAAGACTCAGAAACCCAAACAAAGAGCTTATTTAACCAGCTTTTCATAAGCTGATTTTTCTAGAGCTGTGGGGTTTTAGCAAGACAATTAGTTTTCTGCAGTGAGCTAGCCAGAAAATGTGAACCTCGGGAAAACTAGTATGTTTTGATAATTCATTTTACTGAATTGTAGGCCAGAATCTTGCTGAATGTCTGACTTCAGTTAAGTGGCATGGATGTGCAAATTGTATGCTTTTAAAAGCATTTTTTACATTGATATTAAATTATTTTTATCGGTAATAATCCCTATTATTTTTTTCTTTGAGAGATACACACAGGAAAATGCACACAGGTCTCTACACTGAGGGCAATTCGCATAAAGTTTGTAATACAGAAATATATGCATACATGAAAGCAGAGTCCTCAGAGCCCTCAATGTCACTCTATATATAAACATGTGGCTCTTGTAGCAATTCTTTTCAAAGAGTAAAGATAGATGAGTTAGTTATTAGCATCATGTAACAGCCCTTTCTTTTCTTCCAAGTTCATTAAGAAATGTTCCAATTAAAATTGAAATTCCTACGTAGATTTACTCAAAGAAACAACACAAGTGGATCATATGAATATCCAGTCCATTTGATCACCAAGTTTATTTTTATATAAGTACATTTTCAGTATTAAAAATGTTATAAATAAATATATTTTGTTACTGTAAATGAGTACCCCATTTAAAATTCTGAACATCTTTTAAAATAATAGCAGAATATTTGATATGATAGAAATGAAACCCAGTTCCTAAAATATAATAATCTAGTTTAGCAATAAAATAAGGTAATGTCTCAGATATGCACTAGACCAAGTGTGCAATCTGTTTTTGTAAGTGATGCACCCCTGTCTTGCTTAAGGGCAATGCATAAATAAATTTGTACTAGTGAAAACAACCCTAAAATCCATGTGGAACTTATTTAGAAGAACAAAAGCAATCCTTGGCAACAAGAACAAAGCAGAAGGTATCACAATACCTGACTTAAAGTTATACTTCAAGACTACAGTGATAAAAGCAGTGTGGTATTGGTGCAAAACCAGACACATGGATCAATGGAACAGCAAAGAAGATCAATGGAACAGAATAACCCCAGACACATTCAGATATTTGATCTTTGACAAAGAGGTCAGAAATCTATGTTGGAGCAAGATAGCCCTTCTAGCAAATGTTGCTATCCATATGAAGAAGCTGGACCCATATGTCTCACCATGTACTAAACTAAAATCTAAAATCAAAGTGGATCAAAAATCAAATATTAAAACAGAAACATTTAACCTACTGAAAGATAAAATAAGTAAAAATCTTAAAGTCATTGGAGCAGCCAAGAACTTCTGAGCAGATCTCCAATTGTATGAAAAATAATGGCAAGAATCAACAAATGGGATCACATGAGATTAAAATGGTTTTGCACGTAAAAGGAAACAATTGACAGAGTGAAGAGAAAATCTATAGGATGGGAAAAATTTTGTCAGCTATTCCTCAGGCAGACAAATATGTAGAATATATAAATAACAAAAAAGTACACCTCCAAATGAAATACCCAGTCAAAAATGGGTAAGTGAAATAAATAGACACTTTGAAGAAGTACAAATGGCTAATAAACATATGAAAAAATGTTGAAGATCTGGCCATCAAAATGCAAATTAGAGCAACACTAAGGTTCTATCTTATACCAGAAAGAATGGCAATCATCAAGAAATCAAATAATAACAATTGCAGGCATGACTGTGAAGAAAAAAGAACTTCTCTACATTATTGGTGGGAATATAAACTAGTATCACCATTGAGAAAATCAATATGAAGATTTCTCTAAAAGCTGAAAGCAGAAATTAAATTTGATGCAGCTATTCCCATTCCAAGTATATTCCCAAAAGGACTAAAGACATCATATTTCAGAGATACATGCCTATCAATGTTTGTAGCAACACAATTGATAATAGCCAAATCTTGGAAGCAACCTATATCCTCCAACAAATGAATCAATAAAGAAAATGTGGTATCTATACATAATGAGATACTACTCAGCTATAAAGACGGATAAACTGAAGATGTTTGTAGGAAAATGGGTACACCTTGAAAACATAAATTTAAGTGAAATAAATCAGATTTGAAAACTTAAACATCATATGGTTTCTCTCCTTTGAGTAATCCAAAGCACATGTAAAGAGCAAAATAAAAGCTTGATAAAAGGATACAAGGAAATAGATCACTTGCAAATAAGAAGGGGACCAAGAGTCAGAGTGGGAGAAGGGATCAGAGAAAGAGATTTAAGATGTTCCATGTATATGTACCAATTACCCATAATGAATACAATCTTTATATGTCACAAATATAAAATCAAATAACATAATAAAACTAATAATGATAATAACATTTATAATAATTCTGTAAGAGGATCTAGAGACAGAGTGGGGAAAGTGGGTGGGGAAAGGAAGAAGAACAGAAATCATTAAGGTGTGTCTAATACATCTATCTACTCCCTAAGATAAATGTATATATCATGTACTTCCATCAAGTACTAGTAAAAAATAATTGAATACTAAGCAAATAATGTATGAGCAATATAAATATAAACAACAATATAAGCAAGTATAAAAAACTGCAGCTCTAAAACTCAAAAAGTCACTCAATAAATAATTGTAAAAATTATGGTTTCAAGACTGAAATATTGAAGCACTAAATATGCCATGGAAATAATTATAACAGAGACGGAATCAAGTACTCAACATACATGGGATTATTTTACAAGATGCTTGACAAAATATTGTGATTTATCAAAGATCAACTGTCAAACTTTTGGGCAATTTGAAAACTTAAAATAGTGCAAATTGACTTATGGAAATATTTATTTAAATATAAATTTTATATACACATGTTTTGAGAAAATTCTGCACAAGTTGTATAAAAAAATGGACTATAAACCTCCCAGAGAAGCTCCTTTAATGACCTTGTGAGAACTATTAAACTCCCTAAAATGTACATATGTACCTCTAAAATGATGCAAACTTAGCTTCTCAAAAGTAAAATTCTACATTAAATTATCATTTAAATTCCTTTGTAACTATAGCACAGAACTTTATGGAAGAATAGTGGAAACCCAGTTTAACATTGGGAAGCTGTTTTAGCACAAGAAAGAATTTCTGTCATTTTTAGGTTATACAAAACAATGTTTTAAAAGTAATGTTTTAAAATCCAAATCATTTAATTGCCTTAGATTTCACTTTTAACTTGTGCTGGGTAAATCTAGCCAAATTCTAGAAGCCTTAAATGTGCCTATCGCACAAAGCAAATGTGATCATTTTGGATGAATATTCAAATTTAACCATTTTATGTTCAATCATTAATCCACTTATATTTTTGGAACAGTTTTCTTAATGTTGTTACTAATGATGGGACATATGTTGCCTCTTGATTTCTTAACAAAATAACAATATGCCTAAAACTAGAAGAGGAAAAATGAAAGTATATAAATATAACAAAAGATTAGTAGTAAAAGATGGCTAAAGACTGGATGCAACACAGAGGATGTAATGGAAGTGAACAATGTCAAAAATTATCATTATATTAAAATAATAAAAACAATAAATTAAAATAAATACAACTAGACTATTAATGAAAATGCTAGATTCTTGGAGGTTTGAGTAATCGCAAATGTTAAAAGTTGGAGTTAAAGTTAAATATAAAAGTGATAAGTATTAAAGAATAAGGAAAAATGAATACCATAGAGATCAGTAAATCAACAGATATATAGAATAAAAGGTATGGAGTGCAAAACTTGTCTAACTGAGATAAAAGAATGGGCAAGAATGCCAGTTAAGAAACAAAGAATTAACTTTGAATATAGCAGTGCTCAATCTAAGGAAATTCTCTTTAGTAACTTCTGTAATTCTAAGGACTCTTGGGATACTAAATTTGGCTTCATTCCATTTTACTGGTATCTGCATAGATATACATGTAGATACAAATATGATCATAATTCATCTTTAACTTTGTCATATACTTGAAAATACTCCTAAATTTACATAAAGATGAAATGGTAGACACTTTCTCATGTTTTCAATATACATATTATTTGTTGTGGATCATGATTTCAGTATTTGAGGAAGAGACTCTATCCCATAATATTTAAGCCTGGTTGTCATTCAGATCTTCTGGCACGGACATCCTTAGGCCCATCTGCTTGGTTGTCATACTGCCATACTGAGGAAGTGGCAAGCTAGTTTCAAGTTGACATAAATGCCAACCAAAGATTAATTTAGTAGGAGAGCTTGTTGAGTGTAAAAAGTGACATCTATAAGAGGAAACTCTTGACTAGCAATGCCAAATTAAAGTCGTGTGTTTCATTACACGTGAGTGCATCTGTTGCTACTTGTAAGCCTGATGCCATAAAAGAGAATGACTTTCACTGAGAAAGCTCATTTGGAAAAAAATGGAAGCATAGGTAATTGTGTAAGGCTATGTGTAAGTTTAGTGTTACTTATGTAATTGAACTGATAAAATAGATCAATCTGAAAAATTGCTGAAAGGAATGAATACACAATATTTTCCTAGAGCTTACATCATTTGTCAAGAATTTATAGGACTTTTAATAGAAGAATAAAATGTAAAGATGAATAGTTAATTATTAATAATATACAACTATTAAAGATATGGATTAGAAGTATTATGAATCAATTCCATACAGAAAAAAATGATAATAGACAACACAGGATACTCTAAAGAACACAATTTGTGAAATTTTGAATTTTAAGATGATATAAATGATTTAAGATTAAAAATAATTAAAGAAAGAAATGTTAATTGAATTTTTATGCCAAGAAGTATAAATATATAATAGTTATTTAATTTATTTTGTAAAATCCAAAAGTAGGAAATTATTAGAATTAAGTTAACAGAATAAAAACTTGGAATATCAGATATTTTATGAATATGGCAATATACAGAAAAGTTATCTTTTCAATTCATGATGGTAATTTATCCATGGATTTATTTACAAATGTATTGAGTGCCTAGCATGTGCCAGACTCAGGGATTAAGTTGTCTTAATGACTAATATGAAATAAACCTAATTAAATAACATTTATTTCTAGACGACAAGTTAACTTAGACTTTTGGAAATGCAACGAGATCAAAACCTGTTGTTAAGTAACAAAATTACATTACAAAAATTATCAAATGGAAAGTGATAAACCATTTTTTTCCTTTTGTTTTTGTGAAATTTTATGTTAAAAGATTTGTGTTTTACAGTAGTCTTATTTTAGTAGTTTTATTTTAAGAGTGTGTTTAGGGCTGGGGATTTAGCTCGGTGGTTCCGCTGCCTGACTTGCAAGTGCAAGGACCCAAGTTCAATCCCCAGTACCAAAAAAAAAAAAAGTGTTTAATTTAAAAATCTCAAAATAGATAACTGGAGTGATCTATTCATCGGATAGTACAATGTTGATATATTAATACACATATTTTATGTTATAACTGTCAAGATATGAACATTATTTCAAAGCCCGGACATGAAATTCTCATAAATATTTTCTTCTTTAGAAAATGGTCACTTGAACATATGTGCTAAATATTGAGGATTTTTTGTGTTGAGTAAAAGATACGAACTTCTTTAATCACTCTGAAATACAAACTAAGAACTTTGATTCCAAATTTTTAAAAATAAGCATCTTAATAACTTTTTAATAGTGGAAAGCTTCATCCCATATCTACTCAAGTTATGAGTTCTATTTCTTCATTCGATGATAATGTGGGTAGAATTAAGCCCTCATAACACTATGACAACTCTCACCATGCTTCCTGATTAAAACAGACCATGTTTGTCTGAAGTCAAAAGATTCTACATAATGGCTCAATTTGAAATCATTGTCCTTATCCCTGGAGAACTCCTGCTTCTTAAAAAAACTTGTATTGATTCAAGTAGCTTGTTTTCTAATTTTGCTTTTGAAATCAATCATCATATTCATTTTCTCATATTGACAAATGTATCTGAACTTTCTTACCCACACAATAAATAAAAAGTATTTCAGAAATATTGAGGGGTAAGAATTTTTTAAGTTAAGGTTTGTACTGTTCAGTTTAAACCATTATTCAGATGCTGCTACCCACCAACCATTAGAGATGAAGAACTGAGGGTCATGTAGATTAAAACATGGTCAAGGTTTTAACAGCTGCCAAGTACAGAGTTAAGATTCAAAACTACACAGTTTGTATGCATTCATAAACTTACATTAAATTAAGTCTTAAATGTTGTACCACAAAACCTCTCTGAAAAATGTCAGATGAAATACAAGAGCTGTGGTTTTTTTATTGTATTATTGAGTTGGAAATGAAAGGGAGCTGAGAGGCCAAATCACCCTGAAAGCATAGATGAGAGAAATAAATTTGCAAAGGATTTGACCACTGTAATCTAATTCTGGCAACAATCTTAAATCATTGCTGTCATCAAGATAAACTCTGTACAGCAGCAGAGACAGCTTAGAGCCAACACAAGGATGAGTTTGGCCCAGAGATTTCTAAACCATGATTCACCTTCAGAGTGTATATCCAACAGAAGCAAGCAAATAAAAACAAAATCCCTGCTCTGCCTCACAAGTGAGCTGTAAGGTGAAAATGAAAAGACAAATATGAAAATTTCTTTACAACATTTCTAAGAAAAAGTCAACTCTCATATTTGGGGGCCAGGATACAAAATAATCTGTAGTTCCAAAGTAAACAAGCTGATGATTAATTTAAAGTAGTCATGGATTTTTCGTTCCTGTGAGGGACCTGGCAAAGACAAAACCAAATTTTCTCTTGAGTAATATAGTGTATTATTAGAACATGTACTGTTAACATTCCAAATAATGTTAGCTCATGATGAAGAAAAAATCTTAAAAATCATGAAAAAACAAGATTCTATAAATGGGAGCTTGAAAAACCAATGAATTTAAAACTATACCTGTCAATTCTATGTCACAAATATCATTTGATATGCAATATTAAGAATACATAATATAAAACAATATCATTAAGTAGAAAGATATTTCCTCTGTGGAAAGAATTAAGTAACTTGAACTAATTTTAAAATAATTTATCAACTTTTCTGATCTTATAATTTATATTCTGAGAAAGACAAAACTAAAATACTTTCATAAATTCACAGTATTTGTGACTTTAAATAAAATATTTTGTACAACTTAAAATACCTCATATGTATGACATTTTTTTAAAAAGTTAAAGTAATTTGAAACTTTAGTTTAATTAGTTTTAGGCTCTAACATTTTTACAACTGTAAAGACATCTGTTATTATACATATATGTAACTAGAATAAGGCCTTATTTTTGATTTATTTATATTTTTTATCCTACAGGGAAAACATTGAATATTCATTTTGAATCTGGAATTTCACCTTCAGCTCTTAAAATTGCATTTCAGTAGGCAAATTATAGTATTTTTTTGACAGAGGGTTACAACAAAGTTTAGTTGAATATTTCATTGATAATTACACAGATCAATTTACATTTTACTTAGGCATTTTACATGAATTATCAATGACATATATTAACAATGACATACATTGTGTTAATGTTCCCTTTGAATGAAATTTAGAATGACTGGGTTTTCCTTTTTTTAATTTTTAAAGAAAGTTTTTGTTATATTTATTGGTAGAAAAGGCAATAGAAGTTAATTGCTCTACCTGTAAATGTTTGTCTGAAACTCTCCAAGAATGTAGCACAAAATTGTGTACATAATGAACATTCAATAATTACTTGATAAATATAGCCAAGCTTTCTTGTCCTGATTTTTGCTATTTTTCTTTTCTGATAATGATTATTTTATTTCAAATTTTTAATTAATTATTTATTTATTTATTATGGTACAAGGGATCGAACTCGGGACCTTGTGCCTGCGAGGCAGGTGACAGAACCACTGAGCTAAATCCCTGGTCCCTATTTAAACAAATTTTTGGAAAATTGTATAATCATATATATTTTTATGTAAAATACATAGTGATCAAATCAAGATATATAGCATTTCTACATTTTTAATTTGTTCTGTTCGTTTATTTATATATTTATTTATTTGCAGTAGTGAGCACCTTTTCACTGAGCTATATTTCCAGTTCTTTTTTATATTTTATTTTGAGAGGGTTAGACAGCTAAATTACTATTTTCCTCAAGATAGGCTAAAACTTGCACTCTCTCCTCAGCCTTCCAGAGTTCTAGCATTCGAAACATCAAGCACCATGCCCAGCTTCTTTCATTTTTTTTATTAATCTGTAATAATTGTACATGAGATTGAATGAGATTTTCAATGCATGAGTACAAAGTGCCCTGGTCAAATCTGGTAATTAACATTTATATCTCTTCATCATTAATTTCAATTTGGAGTCTCCAAGCTCATTTCTTTTAGATATTCATAAATTATATAATTTTTGTTCATTTCTGGCAGTCCTAGGGATTGAACTCAGAATGTCACACATGCTAGCAGGTGCTCTACCACTGAAATATATCCGCAGTCCAAGTTTATTTAGTTTTACAGGGAAGCTATGATTGCCTGTCATTGTGAAAATATTATTAATATATTCTATATAACAGTGTGCAAATAATGCAAAATAATACTATAAATGTAGACTATTAGATTACTAGTTAATTAAAGAATATTCCTGTACATGTACCATGAAAGAATTCTATTGTGGGCATTTTAAGCATTTTCTTTTTCTTCTTTCTGGCACCAGGAATCGACCTCAGAACCTTCAGTTTGCCAGGCAGGTATGGTGCCACTGAGCTAAATCTGCGGCCCTAAGCATTTTTTTTTCATTAAGTTTATTGGTACATTTTAGGTATACAATACAGTTACATTCATCATTGGGATCTTGTACTGTCACATGATGTATCTTGGTTCTTATTTTTTCCCCTTCCCCTCCCCTCCCTTCACCCCCTCCTGCCTTCCCTATTTACAAAGACTTTGTTTCCATTTTTTTCTTTTTTCTCATATTTTTTCTTTTCCCCTCTTCTCTTTCCCCTGCCCCTCCCACTTCCCCTATTCCTTTAGACCTTTTCTTCCTATTTCACAATATCAATGATACATTTTGATCCTTATTTACACTTTTACGTTTTCACACCAGAGAAACTTTGGTATTTACACATGTGTGACCTATTTATTGCACTTAAACAGTATGGCCTCAATGTGCATCCACTTAGCTACAAATGTCTCCAGTTTCTCATTCTTTATAGCTGAGTAGTACTCCATTTTATAAACAAAACAAAACAAAACAAAACACATCTTTATCCAGTCTCCAGTTGATGGCCAATTGAGTTGTTTCCAAGTTTTAGCTATTACAAACTGTGCCGCTATAAACATGGGTGAGCATATATCACTGTATGATTCTTTTAATTCTTTTGGGAAGATGCCAAGCAGAGGAATAGCTAGGTCAAAAGGGACATCTAATCCTAGTTATTTGAGGTATCTCCATATAGATTTCTACAGTGGTTGCACCAGTTTGAACTCCAAACAATGAAGAAGGGTTCCTTTTTCCCCACAACCTTGCCAGCATTTGTAATTGGTTGATCTATGGATAGCAGCCATTCTTACTGGGTTGAGTTGGATTCTCAACATTGTTTTCATCTGCATCTCTCGAATGACCAATGATTTTGAACATTTTTTCATATGTTTATTTGCTACCATTACTTCTTTGAGAAATGTCTATTCATTTCAGATGCCTATTTTTGAATTGGATCTTTATATTTGGGGGGGGTCTGATTTTTTTGAGTTCTTGATATATTCTAGACAGTAGACCTTTGTCTGAGGTACAGCTGGTAAAATTTTTTTCCCAAATTGTAAGTTGTCTCTTCGCTCTGTTGGTGGTTTCTCTTGCAGTGCAGAAGCTTTTTAATAAGATGAGATCCCAATTGTTTACTCTTTGTGCTAGTTCCCATGCTATTGAGGATTTGTTCATAAAGTTTTTTCCTATGCCAATGTCCCCAAGAGCTCTACTAAACTTATCTTCCAGAAAGTTTAGTATTTTTGTTTTAATATGTAGCCTTTAATCCACTTTGATTTTAGTATAGTGCATGGTGAAAGATAAGAGTCTAGTTTTAATCTTTGGAAAGTTGAAATGCAGTTTTTCCAACACCATTTATTAAAGAGGTTATCTTTCCTCCAGTGTGGATGGTTGGCTCTTTGGTCAAAGATAAGGTAGCTCGGTATGTCTGGAGTTGTTTCTGTATCTTCTAGTCTATTCCACTGATCCTCAGGTCTGTTTCTTGGCTAGTACCTTGCTATTTCTATCACAGTGGTTTTGTAGTACAGTTTCAAGTTGGGGATTGTGATATCCTCTGCCATGTCTCTGTTGCCTAGAATTGCTTTTGCTATTCTAGATCTCTTCTTGTGCCAAATGAATTTTTAGATTATTTTCTCTAGATCTGAAATATAGTGTTGGGATTTCAATCGGGATTGCATTGAATCTGTATAGCAGCTTTGGAAGTATGGCCATTTTTACTATATTGGTTCTTCCTATGCAGAAGCAAGGGATGTCTTTCCATTTTCTGATATCATCTTATATTTTTTTTCAGAGTACTATAGTTTTCAGAGTAGATGTGTTGGACTCTTTTTGTTAGGTTGATTCCTAGATATTTCTTTTTTTTGGATGCTGTTGTGAAAGGGATTTTTTCCCTAACTTTTCTCTAAGTGATGCTGCTTTTTGTTTACAAGAAGGCTCTTGATTTTTGAGTGTTGACTTTGTATCCAGCTACTGTACTGAATGTGTCAATTAAGTCTAGAAGTCTTTTGGTGGAGATTTTAGGTCTTCAATGTAGAATATCATATCATCAGCAAATAATGACAGTTTCACTTCTTCCTTTCCTATCTTTATTCCTTTTATTTCTTTTTCTTGTCTAATTGCTGTGGATAATGTTTCCAAAACCATATTGAACAGGAGTGTTGATAGTGGACATCCTTGTCTTCTTCTTGATTTTAGTATGAAGGTTTTCAGTTTTTGACCGTTTAGTATGATGTTGGCTCTTGGTTTTTCATAGACAGCCTTTATCATGTTGAGATAAAGACCTTCTATCACAATTTTCCACAGGGTTTTTATCATGAATGGGTGTTGAATTTAATCGAATGCTTTTTCTGCATCTATAGAGATGATCATATGGTTTTTGTCCTTGGCTCTGTTAATATAGTATTACATATATTGATTTATGTATGTTGAACCATCCTTGCATCCATGGGGTAAATGCAACTTGGTCAGGGTGTATGATCTTCTTGATGACCCTCTGTATTCTATTTCCCAGTATATTATTGAGGATTTTTGCATCTATGTTCATTAGGGAGATTGGACTGTAGTTGTCTTTTTTGGTTGGGTCTTTCCCTGGTTTTGGAATCAAAGTAACACTTGGTTCCAAGAATGACTAAGCATTTTCTTTAAAATATTCTGAATAGATATTTTTATGTGATTAAGCCATTAAGTAAAATATCTGGTCTTAGAAATGTAAGAGTATTTCCAGATATAGTAAAATCCTTGTTTTCTCATGATTACAAAACATATTTTCTATATCATAAATTGAAAATAAGTAAGCACATCGTATACTAGTTATGTCAACCAAAAAGTGGAGCAAACATATTTGTTGAGAAGCCCTAGTAAAAGAATATACATTCCATTTTTAAAGAAAGTGTACCTAATACCATGGTCTTGGGTTTTTTGTTGTTGTTGTTGTTCCAGTCATCAAACTCAGGACCTTGCACTTGTGAGGAAGGTGGCAGTACCACAGAGCTAAATCTTTGACCCTCCATGGTCATTATGCAGCCAGAAAGGACCAGTCTGGACCCTGTGGCCATTTCTAAAAGGCCTCTGTTCTGTTTGGTCAGTGTCTCTAATGCTACCACTTATTAAACATTTTGAATATAATCCCTACTTATAACACTATAGGACTATTGATTGGTAAATACAAAAAGGCAGATTAAAAATGTCAGACATAAAAAGACATTATAATCACCAATTGTTTAAAAGAAACTTGTATCCCTTGATGGTATTTTAGTGATAAATACTATTATCAAACAAAGAATTTGTTTGCCAAATTGATTTGTCAAAGACTGATAAAGCACTTTCATGCCAATAAATGCACATCTAACCTATAAATGACATGTTAATACCTGAAGCTCCAAGTGATAGTAACTAAGAGTAGTACTAAGGCTCTAAGGTCATGAGAGTCAGACCAAAAATGGAAAATTGTTAAATAAAAATTACAGAAGGACATCGTTTTGAACTAAGCGGCTGTACTAGGCTGCAGCAGACCAGGCTCAAACTCAAAATGGAATCACTCACACTAAATAAAGTGCCACTTCACCAAACAGAAACAAAATTGTTTATCTGACCTTCTGGGGAAGCAAGAGTAGAGAGATGACAGCCAAATTTCCCAAACAGTCCTGTCTTAATTGGCAATAGTAATGAAATTCCCTCTGCCTTTATCCTCACAAATGGTTACCTAAAGTAGCCTGATGGTAACCACTCAGTTATTTTCCTATTTTTCTGTCTCCCTTTTCCTGCCTTACAAGTATAGTGACTTGGAAATGTCAAGAAAAAAACATATATTTATAAATATTATAAGTGCCAGTATTTAAACTAGTCTAGCTAACATTTTTTTTTAAAGTTAAAATAAGCAAAATATTGTCTTAGTATGGACATCTTGGCTGATTAATGGCTTGGGTTTCACTTGTATATTCACCACATAATCGTGGCGAAAGGATGAGCTGACAGTGCAATTCATCAGGGGTTGAAGGGGGTGGAAGTCGTCCACCATTTTTTTTCTCTTTTTTCCCCCTCTACAGTGAAGAGCAGGGCCCAAAGTTGCTCTAGCTGATCGTGATCAACTTCTGCGGGCTGCTTCTTAATGATCCAGGTGACGGACTCTGAGAGAGTTGGGGTAGTCAGAGACCCTGAGTAGGACCAGTAATCCGGGTAAGTGGGAATCAGGCAGGCAGGGTCCAAGGATCCAAATTCCACAAGGCTGTCCTTATGCTTAATTGATGGCAAAGTATCCACCAATTTCTATAGCTCTTTATGATGTTTGCTTAGCTTTAAAAATACTCCTGTCACAGCCAAACCATTTTCTTCTGGTGCTGCATCCTCAAAGCTTTCAAATTTGACTGCATTCCAGAGCACCAAGTGCAGCTCTGTTAGGTAGCATTTGGTGTCCACAGAGTGCTGGGAACCCCAAGCATCAATGGCCCCCACTGAAAGTGGAATTGCTTCAGTTGGTAGTTATGTTCCAGCGGTCCTCCCTCGCTCACTTTCCTTATAAATCAGTTAATTTCTGTAAAGGAGGTTGTCCTCTTTCATTCCAGAATTTAGTAATTTGAGTCTTCTGTATTTTTTTTAGTCCACTTAACTAAATGTTTGATCAACTTTGTTGGTCTTTCCAAAGAACCAATTTTTGTTTTCATTGACCTCTGCCCCGTTCTTTATTATTTCCTTCTTTCTTACTTTGGGTTAATTTGCTCTTCTCTTTCTAGCTTTGTTTGTAGAGTTTTCAGTCCATAGCTGCCTGGTCCAAGGCAGAGTGCTTTGGTAGAAGGGTATGGCAGAGGAAAACATACCTTCATTGCATGGCAGGCAGAAAGCTTGTAATAATTTATTTAACAATATTTACCCCACTGTGCTACAGAACACAAAACTTATTTATATGACACTGTGTGAGTATGTATTATAATCTTGAATACTGAAAACTTTAGGTCTACTATATAAAATCATTTAAAAATGTTTAGGTATTTTCTTTTCCTGCAATTATTTTCCCAAGAAAAATATAAATAGAAAAAAAATTGTGAGAAAGTAAACCCTTAACACATGATTGACTATTAATTAGAATTGGGGGATTTTCGTTCATCTTTTACAATGGCCTTCTTGAGTTTGTAATAAACTGGAGGCTTTTCTCTGAGATATGATGTTCAATAACACATATTAGCACACACTTTGGAGAAGGGACAAAACCTCATTGATAGCAGAGTTCTATCAAGACCTTGAAAATGGAGTGACGTAAAAGGGACCACATAAGCTCTAGCAGTTGTCACAAAATCTCTGTGAGGGAGGAATGGGAGATGTATGGGATTGCTATTTTTACTGCTCACATATTTAGCTATGATAAAAATGATTTTTAGATAAAGTGATTTTTTTCCCAATGTCCCAGGGTTTTTTAAGGTGTCAGAAACAAAACTAAAATCCAGGCCTCGTAATTCTGAATTCTATGAAGCAAGATTGCCAGAAAAATGACCTTAGACATGGCTTTCTGATCTTTTCTTTCAGTTTTTCAAAACTGAGACACTTCTTGAAAATTCACTAGTTAATTGTATATTTTAATGGAAACGTGAATGTTGTTTTTAAGTTTAAATATGTTCATTAAATGCTTGCTGTAAGTGGAATACTGAATTGATTAAGCATTTGTATTAATGACCACTGAAAAAAAGAGATATTCCATGTTTAAAAATTTAAAACATTAGCCAGGCACGGTGGTGCACACCTGTAATCTTAGCACTCAAGAGGCTGAGGCAGGAGGATTGCTTCAAGTTCGAGGCCAGCTTGGGCTACAAAGTGATTTGACATCCAGCCTGAACTACACAGTAAGACCCTGTCTCAAAACCTTTTTTAAAAGTAATTAAATGAGTAAGAAATAAAGCACCACATTTCCTCTTAAGTATTGATAGCTCAGTCACTGGTTTCTGGCACTGTTAGTAGCTATTGCCAGAAATTCTGCCCACCTCTTGACCAGAAAATTAAATACGAGAAAAAAATTGAATGCTATCATTATTTTTGTTGTTGTTGTTGTTGTTGTTTTTGTACTGGGGATTGAACTTGGGACCTTGTGCTTGTGAGGCAGGCAGCAGAAGCTATCATTATTTTAATGATTAACATTTATTGGATCTGTCCAATGAATCCCTTTTTAGCTGGCTTTCTGATTTTCTGACACACCTTTAATTGAGCAACTCCCTAGAGTGCTCATTATCATTTGAACATCAATGCTTCTAGATTTTCTGAGAAGAAAAATAACTTATGGTATTTATGTATATCATCTATAAACTCATTTCTTATTCTCTGTGTAACAAATTTATATGTCCTATATATATACATTTATGTATTTACTTATCCTTTTCTATGTATTTAACATCTACATTTAAAACCACGTATTTCTGTACTACAAACCAACAACCTTGAGTTTATTCAAATAAATTCAAGCAAGAAATTCTGTCCTTTTAAAAAAATTATGAGTTCCCCAGCAGTGAGAAATCCATGTCTCATTTTATTCAAAGTAATTACTTATTTCTCAAATTAGTAATATAAGTTTTAATATGTTTGAAGATTGCTAACCAATTTGACAGGAAATGTCAAGTTTTAATAACTGCAAAACTATTTGTTAAATAATTTTATATTTAGAGATTTTTTATTGTATTATTGATATATAGGGGAATAAGCTTTATCATTTTTCACTTTACACTAAGTATAATATGCAAATCTTAAGTGTAGTAGTAGATAAAACTTCAAATATTCATTTACCTGTGTAAGCCATATTGTATTATGCTTTTCTAGAGAAACAGAATCCATCTAAAATTTATGTACAGTTTTATAAGGGAATTATTAGGAAAGCTTACAGGATCATAAACAGAAAAGCTCCAATGACCACCATGCAATCAGAGGAAGAAGAAACCAAAATGGTCATTTGCGTACTGGAAAGGTAGAGCATCCAATAGTCATTGAGGGACGAACTCCTGGAAGCTTACTGTAGAGTTTTCAGAGTAAGACTTTGTCACCGTGTAGAAAAGACTGAGTTGAAAAACTGAAAAGTCTACACTTTAAAGATAAACAAACTGGAGAACAATATGCAAAAGCAATGCAAAGACTGGAGCTCATGCCTTCCAAAATTCTTTCCCTTTTCATTCTGTCCAAGAGACAAGCCTATTGGTTGGTGCCACTTATATCTAAGGTGGGTTTCCCCCTTCAGTTTGCTAGTGTACATGTCAATCATCCACAGACACACCAAGAATTTACTAATCCTTTGTGACTCTTACTCAAATAGACATATTGCAATTAAAGATCACACATATCTTTAATTAAATTTATAGAGTATATATACATCTACTCCTGCTCTTTAGAAGCACCCAATAATGGACCTTTTTGGTTTTAGCCTCTATAGTTCAAGCAAGAGTTTGTCACATTCATTCATGTACTAGAATACATCAAAAGTTTACATCTTTTTCTTTTTACTGAAGGAAAATAGTCCATTGATTGAATACACCATACATGGTTAACTTTTCCATGATGAAAAATATGATACTTGTATGGATGAATTTCATTCAAAGACATATTTTGAGCACATTTTAACAACTCACTATCTATCTATCTATTTATTTATTTATTTATCTATTTATTCAAGGTCTCAGCAAGAAGTCTAGGTTGGCTTTGAACTCACTATGTAGCCCAACCTGGCCTCCAACTCATGATCTTCATCCTTTAGCATCCCAAATGCTAGGATTAGAGTTTTATGCCACAGGGCCTGGTTAGCAACTCACTATTAAAGAAGCTCCAAATAAACACTTTAAATATACACAGCAGAGTTGTGCAATGATTCTTTAAAATAAAAATAATTAAATCATTTTGCAATTAATATTCTAGCCATGATACAAAAACGTTCCTATATTCGATTTTGCATTCTATGTTACATACCATACATAATGAGAATTAGGATCAAGAATTTCTCTACTTAATAAAAATTTAATATGTGTTAATTTTTTTTTTTTTTTTACCAGGGATCAAATTCGGGTCCTTGGCTTGCAAGGCAGGTAATGGAATCACTGAGCTAAATCCCTGGCCCAATTTGTGTTAATCTTAAAATGCATACTTTTACTTTGTTGGAGGGAAATCCCCTATCATTGAAATCCAACTATCTCATGATTATTGGTTTTTTCTCCTATTTAGGTTATCACTGGGTCATTCAGAATTTCTCACTTGGAAATTAACTTGGATACTTATTTAAAAGCACATGAGACATTTCATGTACAGAAAATTTTTGGCTAGTATTAATGAGGAAAATTTTTTGAATGTGTACACGTTTTTACTATTTTTACTCATTTACTTTTCAATCCTCTCAATATTGCCTGACACAATTTGAGGCAAAACTGCAAAGTGTCCCTCTGTCTTTTAGTTTATTTAAATCCTTTTAAAGGCGTTTGCTTACTATCTTCACTGAATTATTCTGCACACATTATACTTTCAGTTTGCTAGATAAGACTTTTTCTATTTATACCTCTGTGTGTCGAAGCACAATATTCTCACTAGCTTGTATTAAATCTTTCTAATATACTTTTACTTGTGTTTTCTTTTTTAACTTTTTCAATGCTCTGAATAAATTCAAATAAGACATTTTGTCAAGTTTAATTTCAAAAGTCATAATAACTAAGCTCTAATTCTGCATTTCATGTTTGCCTTCTCTTTAAGAAAGCTGAAAGATAATAAATTACGATCTCCTTACTAATTATGAGCATAATAATATTAAAATTTACTTTCCTTAAATTTTGTGAGTATTTTATGGCTGTAGCATTATTAGAATATTTTATTTTCTTTTAACTATAGTATACAAGTATGATAGATATACAAAAACCTGCACAAATCCTTTAGATATAAACAAAAACTCATGAAAGCATCATCACAATCTATGCCATTAACATATACATCATTTCAAAAAATTTATTCTTACCCCTTTTATTATTGTTTTTAATTATGTATGTGTGTGTGTATGTATGTGTGTGTTTAAAACACGTAACGTAAGATTTACTCTGATAGCAAAATACAGCATTGATAACTGTAGGCACTATGCTTCAGAGTAGACGACAGGAGAATAATTTTACTTGTGTAAGTAGCATTTTGTACTATTTACTACCTCCTCATTTCCTTTTCCACTTATGCCTGAGAAATTACCATTCTATTCTATACTTCTATGAGCTTCACTGATATAGATTCCTCACATAAGTTAAACTATTTATCCTTCCGTGACTGACTTATTTGGCATAATGTCCTCTAGGCTAATCCATGTTGTCACAAATGGCAAGACTTCCTCCTTTCTTTAAAGCATTTGATGAACATGAACTTTCATTATCAATTCTTCTGTCCCGAATGCTTAGGTTGATTCCATTTCTTGGCTACTGTGAATAATACTGCAGAGAATATGGGAATACAGACATCTCTTCAAGATCTTGGTTTCAATATCTTTGGGTACATACCCAGAATTGAGGTTGCTGAATCATGATATTTCTGTTCTTATCCTCCATACTGGTTTCCATAGCAGCTTCTCAATTTTATATTTCCACCAACAGTATAAAGAGTTTCAAGTTTTACATAGCTTTGCCAATACTTATCTTCTAATTATTTATTTAGCTATCTAGTCATAAAAGTTTATACATTTTGATTATTATCACATTATGAGAAATATAAATCACAAATATTTTTCTTTTTCCATACATTTCTTTTTAATTTTGTAGATATTTCCTGTGCTGGGCAAACCTCTTTCATTTAATGTACTCTAACTTTTTTTTTTTTTTTTATTTGCCTGTGCTTTTGGTATCATATCCATAAATCATTTCTAAGGCCAAATGTTAACAATATTTTCTTTATGATTTCTTGTATGAGTGCTAGTGTTTCAGGTTTTACCTTTAAGATTTTAATTCATTTTGAGTTGATTTTTTTGTGAATTACAAAATATATGAGTTCAATTTCATTATTTTTAAGTGGATAACCAGTTATCTCAAAACTATTTACTGAATACAATTTTTTTCTTTTTTGTTTTCTTCACTTCTATGATGAAGAACAAGAATGTTTAATTCTGGGTCCTCTATTCTGTTCCATTGGACTACATTTTTCATACCAATACCACAATATTTTAACTACTAATGCCCATTTTCACCACTGTTATTGTACTTAATACTGGAAAAACTAGTTAAGAAACTAGGCAAGTGATGAAAAAAGATGAATTATTTTTTTGAAAATGACATGATCTCAAAGCTTACAATGAAAACAAAACAATCAATGTACAAAAATTAGTTGGATTTCTATACATTAACAATAAATGATTTAAAATGAAAATTAAACATAATTGCATTTACAAAGTATAAAAGAGAGTAATATATTTAGAAATAAAATTCACCAAAGATCTGAACATATTATACATTGAAATCTGTAAAGTTTAATGAAATATTTTATAAGAAAATATAAATATGTCAGAAGAACATTTTGTTATGAATTTGATGATCTGATATTGTTAATGTGTCAATATTATCCAAAGTGCTTTATGGACTCTATGCTATCTTTTTAGGAACAATTTTTAAATGCATTGATTTTATTTAAATAATTTTTCCTAATTTACAATTTACTTCACAAAAAGTGAGATAAGTCTGAAAGTATATCTATTATCCATTTTCAAATGAATGTTTCATGGTTTAACAAAATTTCATTAACAATTTATGAGTAACTTTTATTGTAATTGATGGGGATGTGTAGGTAATGTGTCATCAGGATATTAATCTTCATCTAAACTTATGCAACCAAACTGCTCATTTAAATACGAGAGTAAATAACCAAAATAATAAAAAAATATTTTTGCCTCATTACTAAACTTTTGTAAATACAATTGTGGTAAATTTAGAGTATTTTAAATAATTAATGATATAAAGATTGATGTCCTAAAAATTATGAAAATATGCATGTTTCTCTTTCATAATCAAACAAGAACACCATGTAGTAAGTTAAATGAATCTGTGGTTATCTCTTAAAATTAATTGTGTACTGTACACTTACAAGACAATTTAGTATATATTAAAGTAGATCACTTGTATGATTTTAGAAGGAAGTCTGTGTTTTTGAACTGAATAAGGTCATCATGTCATGACACTTTCTCCATTCCTATATTTTCATCATAAAAAATGTACTTGGTGTACTTCTATCGAACAGTGTTATTATGGTTTCTGTTCCTTTCTTTTTTACTATCTTTCTTCATTTTTTCCTCTTTCCTCCCTCCTATTTTTCCTAGATTCTTTCCAGTCCCTTCCTATCATCTTAGTGAAATACATAAAATAAAGTACCATCACTGCACAATGTTCAAAAATATGATGCTTCCTTTGGCTGACATATTTCTCATTCCACAATTTTCACTTGACTCAGTAACTTACTGAGTGAGACTTAATACTTCACCAAGGAAAAGAAAACTGAATCTGCTTAAATATTCAACTTCTATGGAACTGTTGACTTACAAATAATCTAGGAATTAGAATATATCACGATTCATGTGTATGTTCTCTTTTTGAAAATGAAAAAGAGAACAATGGTATTTCTTCATTTTAATAATTTTGCAGGAACAGTAATGGATGCTCCTCAGTTCAGAAATGCTTCTGTTTGCTAGCAATTTGGTTCACAAACAAAAGTTTTTGGTAAAATAGTATTTTCCACACCCAGTGACAAATGTGACCACAACCATCTTTCTCACACAAACACAAATGCAGCCATCTTCTCAAATCATAAAACAAATTAAGTACATAAACCAAGGTACCACTGTATTTTTTTAAAGAAAATTTGTTCCCAGACTATATATTGGCAGCCTTGAAAGAAAATGTTACATGTTTGGAGAGTGATGAAATTTTTTTTTAATTCCTTTCTCTCTTTCACTTTCTAGATCCTTTGATTTTTCCTTTTTCTTCTTATTGTATGAGAAATAGAAAATTTTCCAAGATAAATATTTGTATATAATAATAGATGCAATTGTGAAACAATATTATGTGACAATGCTTTCATTTCTACCATATTTTATGCTTCCTATTTTTGGTTCCAGAATATGCTTGCCACATTAGTGAAAAAAATTTTATTATCTATGGATTAAAAGCAAAGTTCATTAGAATAAAAGAAAAGAATGGAAATGAATTAAAAATGCTGATCATGCTAAAGTCATTACATAGTGTAAAGGATTTTACAATGTAAGAAGCATAAAAAGGGCTTTTGATTAGTTCAAATAGGATGTTCCTTTTAGGTAAAAATGATTTTTGTAAGCTATAGTATAGTTCTCTCAAACTATCTGAGGTAAAGATATTTTTTGGTCGTGGTTGTTGTAATACCTTGATTTTTAAGATGTAGTAGCTAAGAGTGACAGAACATACCTGTAATGCTATCACTATAATGCTATCACTATCACTATAATGCTATCACTATCACTAAGGTGGTCAAGAGGATCACGAATTGGAGTGCCTAGGAAACTTAGCAACTTAAGAGAGATCCTGTATCAAAAAAAGAAGTAAAACGAATTTCAAAACAATAAAAATTTCAAATGATTTTATATTCAATTGATTTAAAAATTTCCAGTCACATAGCTCTTTTCCTACTTCTTAACTAAAAGCCAACCACCAAGAGATTATTGATATAATCATTTATTTGGGGTATATATGTATTTTTTGGCTACCTATTGTTCCTTCATAAATATTATGCGATCCAGAGCTCTTATTTACTTGAGTAACTATCTCCTAATTTACATTGCCTCCTGCTCCTTTATATTTAACTTTCAGGTTGGAGAAAATCATGGAGAAGAGGACTAGCAGTATGTTTGAGATGTGGAACAAAACATAAATTACTTCCACCCATCGAGGGAAACTGGAAAATGTTGTTCAGCTATGCATTTAGGAGAAAAAAGAAGTGGAAATTGTACTCTATAAACTATGCCCCGATGCCTAAGAATTGTACAAATGAGTGGTCAACACAACATACATATGGTAGTTAAAAAAATAAACATGGAGAGATAGTATGGAAATCAATTGAATTGGGATGTTGAGATTTTTTTTTCATGAAAGTTTATGATTGAAAAATCTTAATTTAACTTGGTAGAATGAGTAGGACATTTACTCCATATTCTAGCCCTGAGATTCATGGTGTGTGGAATCTAACTTTTTTTCCCCCACTGGATACCACAACCAGAGAGTTTGGTATAAAAGAAAAAGAGTCAAAGCAATGTGGAGATCAATATTTGAAGGAATTCATGCTCAGAGTGGTTTCTATTTGTATAATCACAACAATACCAAGAAGATGATAATCCATGTATCTTATTATGTAAAATATTTGAACTATCTAATGATATATGACATATTTGATGCAATTTATGAGGTAAATCATGAGCTTTGGTAAACACTTGTTTAGGTAATGAATGAGTGAAAGAAAAGACACTTTCCCTTGCAATTACACTAGAAGCCTTTATTTCAAATATGATAAATACAACTGTACTGAACTAAATAGTAGACCATAATACATAAATAATATATAGCAATGTATAAGCCATCACTAATACATACATATTAGTGATTATTTACATATATATCATAAATGAGAACAGAGAGATGAAATAACAGGAACACATATTTGAATGAGACAACCAAAGCAAAATATCATTTTTGAGACAATAAAATACAGAAAACTGTGCCAAAAATTTAAACTTAACTGAGAAGCTAGGGTAAAGTTAGGGAGTGGACAATGTTAGTAAGATGAATACTTAGTAAAACTGGTAAGATTATTTTACCTAGAATAATTTAATTTGAATGGAAAATGAGAAGAGAAATATAATGCAAAGAACTTTGCATTATTGAAGTCATGGAAATATGTTAGAAAAAAGAAAACAATATTTAACATAGTTTCTCCATTACCTATATAATTAAGAACACCCAAGAAAGAAAATATGAAGTGTTAGGTAAAATTATTTGGTGGCAAATTCCAACCAAATCTGTGTAAGTATAATTATAAATGCTAATCCACCTTACTGTTATGTCTCATAGATGTTAATACCAGTCTCTGAGCTTAATACTGTACTGCATGTTAAGGAAGACTTGAGTGCATGCATTACAATTCAAAAATATTAACATTTCTGAATTCTAAAACTCATATCCCTAAACAATTTCAGATAAGAGATGATGGTTATTTACATGTTTATAAAAACTTGAGTTTAAGAATTATCTCAATATGGTCAAAGAAAAGAAGTAAACATTTTAAGCATTACATCTAAGAAAATTTAGTTACCAGGGCTTTATATAACAAATCCATCAGAAAAAGATATTTATGAATTGCTGCCCTAGACATTTAAAAGGATGCTAACTAGATAGCAAAAGAAACTGAGAGTTAATGACACTTCATGTTTTTAGCATAGTATTTAATTTATTTAATACTTTAAAATAAAATACTTCTAAACTAATAAAACATTAAAGTTTTACAGAATGACATATTTAACACTGCTTATCTACCTATTTTGTCTTGACATTCCTTTGACTCCATTACTTTTTATAATTTATTTTGTAAATTCAGGAAAAGGAAATTTTATTATACATTATTTGATAAAAGTAAAAGTACCCCTAATTGAATACATCAGATATGTTGAATGTTTTGAAAAGATTATAAAATGAATACTGTGTTGGTATGTAGGATCCTTATGGTTTATTTGAGATTTCTACTTCTAATTAATAACACAAAGTAGTAAAGGTCACTCAATCCTATGAGATTCATAAAATGGGCTCCCTCTGGAATAAAAAACAAAGCAAGAAAACAGGAGAAAGGTTTTCATTCATTTAAGGGACAGGCACACAAATCAACAGATCCTGTGTTCTCACATCTGGCTTTGACTCATACCACCATGACTAGTGTTAATATGTATGATATTAGTTATTTTCAAACATGAAGTAAAGCTGTATGAGAAAGTATCATTTTCAGAGATTAGTCATTATGTGCTGGCTTTGGAAAGAGGTGATTTGTGAGCACGAGTAGATAAAAACTTTCTTGCATTCGCTAAAATAATCAAAAAGAAACATGGCAACAGATTCAATAAAAACATTTTCAGAAATGGCTGTTGAGTATAATTTGTAAATGAAAGAAATTATAAATTAAATCTTGAATTAATTGTTTACTTTCTCACTCTTCCGATATATTTATGTTCTTGAAATCAAATATTCTCTTTTTTATTCACTTCAATGCAATATTGAAATTTCATTAACTCACTGATACAGTGTGTAGTAAGTTTAAAAATATACTTCCTCTCACATTTCTGCAAGAAGCTATTTTATGAAATGATATCATAGGAGACAAAAACAAAGACTAAGTGACTATCTTGTTTTTCTACATCTTTTGAATTTAGAAATTCATTTAAAATCCCTAATTATGCTATGTACTTACAGAAATGATTCCATTCTTACTACATTGATCCCAAGTCTGGACTAAATAGTCTTGGGATATTGCAGTTTGTGTAAGTCTTTATTCAGGAACAGATTTTTTTCTCTCCTTTCCTTTAACCAGTCACCTTAAAGTATCCCACTCCTATTAATAAATTGTACAGCTCATAATCCAATCATAGCCCACTACTTATGGTGCAGAGAGATAACTTCAAATCTCACCACTTCTCCTGTTCTCCAATTTAATTTGTTCACTGTTACAATCTTCAATAAATACTTAGATGATAAAATTAAAGTATATCTTATAAAGAGCAAAGTATTTAACATTTTATTGTCATTGTTAATGTTGAGGCGTGAACCATTTTGCCACTACCTACCTGCAATGAAGAAAATTTACCAAATCTCCTGTGAGAGATTACTTTTATCTATAAAAAGAAGCTATGTGGATGTTTTGGGTTATGCAACAAAGGTCAAATAGAAGAGCAACAGGTTCTCAAAGGTATAAAAAAAAAGAAAACCAAAGTGGTATGCCAAAGCCCATGGATTTCAAAAGAAAAGCCACTGAACTGAAAAGGTGCAACTATATCAGGAAATGTCCCTAGCTTTTTGAAGGATGTTTTGTTGCCCTTTCAATTATTTTGAACGCTTTATTTTCTGTATTCCCTTAGTATAACTGCAAATCTTGTCTTCATGTTTAACATTAAAGGTCATCATTTCCACTGACTATCTCCTTAAAAAGTAAACTTACATTAATTTTATATGGTATACTTGAAGAACTAATGTTTACTGAACATACTCTATGCAAATGGACTCCACCAAGAGCTCTAAACCTCAACAGCAAAGTCATATTCCTAAAGTCAAGTTATAAGATTTGAAATGTGTACTTGTGACAATAACTCGAGTAAGGAACTATTATTTTTTTTTATGAGTGACCATTTCTTCCTTTCTCAGACCACAAATGTCAAAGAAAAATGCAGACAACTATAAACTGCTATGGTTAATAGGTCTTCATGCTGCAAGAGATTTCAAAACAGCGTTTGCTCATCCTCCCATCCCAGGTAGAGCTATAAAACCTGATAACCAAAGAGGCTGTAAAGGTAGGGAGTTTAAGAAAGCACATCAGGAAAATAGGGTCTGTAGGGTACAACATGATTTTCACTTCCCTTCTGTCTCTAAGCATGATTTTTATGAACATTTTATTAAGACAGTGAAATATGTTGGATACTCTAAAGGAAATGTCTGGTGACTGTTTCTTGCTCAGAATTTGCTAAGTGCTTTGAAATAAATCTTTGCTACAGGGAATGACTGAATGATCTTATAGAGCACCTGGACAGAACATAAGTCTTTATGTACTATGGGAGATGGAATTTGATAAGAAATCTGACCATTGTGGTTAGAAAATGAGCTCTTTGCATAGTCGATGAATAAAATGATAAATGGGACATGGATCCCAAAGAATCATGTGGCACTATTTAATTGAGTTGTGGCCAGTTTTGTGGAGAGGCGTGACCTACACACACCTGAGGATCCGCTGAACCACCTATCAAAAACTGTAGAGAACAGAACATTTTAGAAGTACAATTTATCTGCACTGGCAGCATAAAACCAGCCTTTTAGTGGGCAGATAGAATGTAGGGGAATTTGGATGTATATTAGTGGTGGTACCAGACATTAAAATTTAAAAGATTGAGAGAGTAATGCCTTTTGTTCAACTTATATGGAAATCTGTAAAGAGTTCTGAAGTATTAGGCTAGTACTTTCTATTCAGGTGTTGAGAATTTAGAGGAGAGCAAATGGTAAAAGAAAGACATCAAGAAAGCTTTGACTGAAGAAGAGGTGAAATAATAATATGTGGATTTGATCAAATTTTTCCTCTAAACAGAGGCAGAAATTTAGGCTCAGAGAAATGACAATAATAAAGAAATTTCACACAAGATCATCAAATTACTTTATGAAAAAAACTAGAAGGTGAATCTAGGTGTCATTTCGTAAAGTATTTTCTATGAAATACTGTTACATTTGTCTATCACCAAATTAAAGATATCCACCTGCCTACTAACAAACTATCTTTCATATATAACCCAGACTTCTTGTTCCTATCCTGAAAAGTGGAATTAGTCTCATTGACATTTCAATGTAAATGGCAAGCAAAATATTAAATCTAGATTAAATTCACTATCCTATACTTTTGTTGTTGACAGTGGAACATATCAAAATTTTTGGATCAGTACAGAAAAGATATAATTTTCTCTAACTTAAAATAGTCTTTAATAATATTTCTAAAATTTTTATTTTGTTTCCTTGTAATTATGTTTCATATGTTGTAAATTGATTACATCATACCTTTATGTTCAAACTTCCAATAGCTCTTTGCAGTTATGTCATTGGCTCTTTTTCTTTCTTCAGACTAATCTCTCACTTTCTACTTATAACACTTTCCTCCTTCTTTAGGATCTTATATTCTCACTACCTTTCTCTTGTATACTGTATCTTCAAATTCTCATTTTATACTGATTTAATCTCATTAGAGCAAGTCTGTCCTAGGTAACAGTAATAACCTCTCCTTCTTACCCATAAAATTATGGACTCTTGACTATCTGACTTCCCTGAGATGATTTTCCAAGTCTTTACCTATTTATGTAATGTTTTTAGATAATTTTGAATTGTCAAATACAAGTTTGTGAACTGGATGTGTTAGAGTTAAGAAAAGATACGTTTTGAATCCCAATGTTAAATTGACTGAGTAATGCGCCTAGGGATTTATTCACTAAAAGTCTCCAAGTCTCTGCTGCACTGCAGGGTTCCAACCTTAGTGAAAAGCTTGTCTCCTTTTGTCCATAATTTCTAAAATTGGTATTCAGGATTCTATTCTGAGTCCTTAGTTTCCAAATGTCTATGGACCATTTCATACATTGCTGCACCATTGATTTTCACTGAAAAGTGAAAATTTCCACATCTCCACAATTACAGCTTGGATATATCAAGTGTGTGTGTGTGTGTGTGTGTGTGTGTGTGTGTGTGTGTGGCTTTGCACATGTCACCTAGTTCAGCGACTCTAATCCACAGGATGATGCCATATTCTCACATATAACCAAATGCCCTTCACAATGGAGAACTAGATACTAAAAGTCACATCTTTATTGATAAAGATATTGAATTACTTCTCTAATAAAATTTCAGTATTTCCCATATATTCTCTTTCCCCCATTCCCATTATGCTTTATATACTACTATGTATATAATTTTAACATTCCGAACTCTTTCTACATCTGTACTAGTCTTCTATTTTCTGCCGTCTAACTGAATTCTACAGTCCTTTGGGGATCTAGTTCAAAGTCACTCACTGCTAGGAACTTCCCTTCATGACACAGGAATGTTTTTGTTTTCTGTGATCTGTCATAGGATGGCTATATGGCAGCTGAATCTACCCTGAGGCTTATTCTCCAAAATCTTCTAGAAAATATTTGCCTTAGAATTTCTCTCCGGCGACTTTGCCCAATGCTGAAGCAAAAACCTAACATTTTCAGAGAAGCAAAGGGTGAAATTCTGATTGCTTCATATGTGGAAAAATACCCTGCAGCTGGGAAAAATATTTATGACTCCTGACTTATTTTGCCCTGGCACCTTGGTGGGATTCTGCAGTTTTCTGATCCACTCACAGTAAGTAGAACTGACCTCAGAAATTGTAAATATAGGTAATGTTAGTGTGGCTAGTGAAAATTGCTAAAACAAAATCCATTTGCACTTGCTTAAAATACAACCAAGTCACAAATCATTTTGATACAAAAATATCTAGTAATTGGGAAACTTCAGTGCTTTACTATTAAGAAAAAGTAATGGAAATTAATTTTTGTAGTCTTAGCATGAAACTAAATAAAAGTATATGTTCACAGTCCTTTACTATATCAGAAGTAAATTTTTAACTTGGCTGTTTAATTAGTATGAAAATTGGTGCACACGAATCTTATTTTTTCATAATTAGATGTTTTTATTCATATTTGATAGACAAGGTTTTTTAAAGTTATCTAATTAAACTATTTGTTAATAAATCTCACCCTAAAACCAAGTTTTAGTACCTGAATCCCAGTGCTTTTGTGGGCATTTTTCTTCCTAATAATGGCATTAAATCAATATATTTCACTATTATGACTGCAAACTTTACAAATAAAATATAAATGTAATATATAAATTAGAAAATAGATTTTTCCAAAAATATTTACAAACATGGTCAATATTACTCTTTTTATCAGTTGAAATTTGTGATAGCTAAGTGAAAAAAATTGTTAATTTTGGAATGACACTTGACATCATTTAATTCTCATTTTTTAAGTATGATCATATACAGAAGAAAGTCATGACATGATATAAACCAATATTTTAAAATCTGTTTTTATTAGTGCCTACAGTTCTAAACTTTATGAATTATGGAAATTAGCTGAGACAATCCATACAAACTATATTTTTCCTACATGTACATATTTTTGATAAAGTCTAATTTATACATTAGGGAAAATATGTGATTAACAACAATAACTAATAGATGCAGAACAATTGCACAGACTGTATTGAAAGAGTTTTGAATTCAGTCTCTGAAAATATCTTATTATTCTGTATTCAACTTCTTGTGATGATATAAGATGATGGAATATGGACATCATGAGAAAAAGTGAGGTGAATTATTCTGAATTTATCATACTCTATGGCCATAACTTTTACAGTTTGAGGCATAAAAGCAAAACTAGCTTGAATTTCTTTTTCTTTCTTCATAATAAATGATGAATTTATTTTTGCTGTTGATCATAGCAACCTCATCTTATATTTTTTAAAATTTCTTAATAACTCGAGAACTTTCATTTAAAGGAAATACACTGTAGCTTCTTTTTTGCATTATCAGTGTCGCTACTATGGTTCTGCACCATTGCTAAGTAAATTAAGGGTTATTGAACACTGTATTGTGAGATCAATTGATGTGATAACTGAGGTAACTACTTCGTGACCAATGAGTAGGTAGTGTATATGCTATGGATACTCTGAACAAAGAATTGACTCACATCATGGTATGATGATTTGATCATGCTACTCAGAATGCCTCATAATTTAAAACTTATGAATGATTTCTGAAATTTTCTACTTAATATTTTCAGATTACAGTTGACCATAGATAATTAAGAAGCAGAAAACTAAACTTTATATGGTGGCAATACTGTACATCTAAAAATGTGAAAAAAGTTACACATTTGTAATAAGGAAATAGATAAAAGTTGAGATAGAATTCAAATTGTGTAACAAAGTAAACCCAGATATGTTTTCTTGCAGATAATACCTCATTCAGTATAAGATCATTATTTTTTTATCTACAAAACTATAAAAATATTGATAATTCAAATCCAATTGCTTTTAGATTTGATACATATATATATATATCATGTATACTTTCATATGTAGGTGAAATATATACATGTGGTTGGCAGAAAGTGCAGTAAAATGTCACCAATAAGATTTAAAGATATTTTCTTTAAAAATCCAAACTATATTCAAAGTTTAGAAACACTTATCTGTAAAGTTTATGGCCTTCTGTCCTTTTATTTATTTTCCTTTTATTTCTGCTTTATTAGTTCTACTTCATGTTTCAGACAACATGGCTGCACAGTTGCTAGCACTTTACTTAAAATTGAAGGCAATAAATGATGTTAACAGAAATATATATGCAAGAAATTTTTGGAATTTAATAGTGGAGAGAACAAGGACAATGAGTGAATGCTATTATCTTTTTCTTGACATATTCTTTTGGAATAAGTCCTTTGGAAAATGTTTTAAATAGATGCAAAGAATATTGCTGAATTTGTGTAATGTACTATATATACCTTCAAGGAGCTCAGCCTAAATGCAACAGTTTCTATTGAAAATGCTTAAACTGAAATGTCAGTGCAAAGAGATGAATGGTCTTCTAGTTCATATATACAAAGCAGATAGTGTTTGTAGGGCATACTCTGCAATCCCTTTTCCATTTCCTTACTTACACTTTAGTTCTCAACCAACAGTGAAGTTTTTCTCCCAAAACTCAAGTAAAATGGCATCCACTAATACTTTCTGTAATAGATTTAACTCTGAATTTTTAAAGGACTATTTTCTGTGCTTACTGACTTTTCCATAGCACATCTATTATTGAGGATACTTATTTGCAATTTCTGTGACACTAAATTCATCCAGTATTATTAAAAGATCTGTAGAGGGCCATGTATTTTCATTCTCATTCATAAGTCTCTCATTCTTCACATGACTGTTGAATATTATTTCCTCCGAGGTGTTATGCAAAATGCTCTATGGAACATGTAACATAATATATAATCATCGTTCCAACTACTATTCATATTCCAACTGCTATTGTTCCTATTCATTGAGCACCTACAGCTGAATATCCCAACACTTGAAACTACTCATGAATTTGATCTTTCTTATATTTTCTTTCGTTTCTTCCTTTCATTCTTATTTTCTCTTGTTTCTTATTTAGTAAATGGCTTTCTCATTACTTTATCAGTGTTGAAGTCTGATTATACTATATTTCTCTTTTTTCTTTTTTTTTAAATTAAATTCTTTTATTGGTACATTATCTTATTCTGTACTACTTCTCATTTACTCATTTACAATATTATATGGTAACAACATTATTAATATCTCTTAACTTTTCCACTCACTTCAATTATGTTTTAATTCATAGTTTTCACTTTTCATGATTTCTTACATATTTTTCTGGTATTCTTTTTATTCATCCTTCTTATTCTGTGAGAAAGATTTTAACACTGCAAATTAATCCATCCAGTATGTTCATTAAAATTGTTTATTGCTTTAAGTATTTTATACTACAAATTTAAATTTTGTGTTTGTTCCAGAAGAGTTATCATGACATGATTATTCCATACCATTTCCAGTCTCAGTTTCCACCATTTCAAACTTCTCTTCTTCGTCTATGCACAGAAGTGCACTTACAGTTTTAATGAGGTCTCATGGTTCCCTAAAAGTGTGTAACTTCTGGAATTTGTTTATCCTAGACACCTCCCATGGGTTTGTCTATGTACATCTTACTTATCGTTGAAAAGGAATATAAACATCACCTTCCATTGGAATATTTAATCTTTTTATGCAACAGAGAAAGAAATTAACTCACACATAACAAATATCCAATTTCTTTCTGTCTTCCTCTACTGTAAATACTATTATAAAAATCAACTAATCAAGTATATTATTTGCAGGTGAGCTTGTGGCAGTTCATCCCAATGAGTTATGATTAGAAACCATATAGAGATGATTCTTTAGATGTATCAAGATCAAACCTAAATTACAGAAAGCCCTTTATCTTGTATTATTTTTAGAACTTCAAACAAAACATAGCATCTGCCATTACAGCAGTGGGTGACTTTTTTATGAAACTAAAAGCAAAAAAGAAAGTGGACTAATCCTGTCACAAATTATAACATTATTCATATTAAAAATCATTGTCAGAACCACAATTTCTCATGGTTAGTTTAAACATTCATCATGATTTCTTTTATTTGCAGGGCAATGTATCCCTAGTAAACTTTTACAAAATGATATGTATTTGTCTTACCTTGCAAAATATGGCTTATGCCTACTGTCACATGTGAGCAAAGTATACTGTAATATATTTAAAAATTCACTTACTTGTCTATAAAATCCACTTTACTTTTTCAGGTCAGAAACAATATTTTATCTCTCAAGTACTAGAAGATCATAGATACTCAATAAGCTTTTAATAAATAGTTAACCATACACATTAAGTGCATTAATCAGTAAATGAACTGTATTTCATTTTTAGGTTGATAAAACTATTAATCCTATTATTAATAGAATTGAAAACTCTACACAAAATTCCTAATTTTAAATGAAATGTGTTCAACTTTTGCACTTTTGGTTGTATAACTTATCAAATATTCAGCTGACTATACTTACTATTCTTCCTGAAAAATAAATACCAAGATTCCTTCATGGAGAAGGAATGAAAAAGGATTTGTATTTACTAAATATTTTAGTAGCATAAAAATTGTAATATAATGCTTTCATTTACTTAAGATATCAAGTGTAGTAGAATCAACAATCATCCTTTACTCATGATATATGCTTTATTATATTAGTTATAAGGAATATAATTTATATTAAAATATAAATGTATTATAAGTAATGTGTAAAATGTTGGCTTTTGTGTTTTCTTTGTGTACTATGGATGATATTACATTACCCTTCAACATTTTTATTCTACTTCCTATCAATAAACACCCTTCCTGATTATTTTAATGTAAGTTTACATGATTGTGCTTCATTGGAAAATATATATAATCACATTTTATAATGGAATGTGCTTATAACACAAACTTTATAAAATCTATCCTGTGCTAAATAATTACATATCTCTCAATTTTTCTTTTTCCACTAAAAGCTTTTTCTTAATAAGTATTTATAAGACATTTATGATGATAAAATTCAGTCTTCCACATTGTGCTCTAGAATGGCTATAGTAATCTACTTTGCCTGGGAATTCTTTCAATCTTCTCAATAAATCTGCCCACTATTTACTTTTTTTAATTGGTGAATTTAAACAATATCTATTTCTTTCACCCTACATTTGTCTTAATAGGCTTCAATTTGTAGAGATGTTTTCATTTCACAGTAAAATTGTGTGTGAAATACAGAAAGTTCTCATAAATACTTGTCCCTCAGATCCACAGCTTCTCTCACTATTAACATTCCACAACATGGTGACTATTTGTTAAAAATAGATGAAGTTTCAATGACAAATAATTCTTGTCAAAATTTCACAGGTTACATACATTTCACCTTTGAAATTGCAAAGTTTGTAAGATAGATAGATGCAAAATATATGTGACCTGTGTCCACCACTAAAGGACCACACAGAATAGTATAACTGCCCTAAAAATCCTCTGTATTCTCCATAATCATTCCATTCTTCCTCCTAGTACCTGCTAAATATTTTTTTATTATCTTCTTGTGTTTGCATTTTTTGAATCTCATATTGGAATCATAAAGTTCATATCTTTTCTAGTTTGGCATCTTTCACTTAGGCAAAATAACTTTCTTCCATTTTTTTCATTGTTTTGATAGGTCTTTCCCTTTAGCATGGAACAATAGTTTATTTTCTGGATGCACCACAGTTTATCCATTCGCCTACTGAAATATATCAGTATACTTCAGTATTTGGTAATTCAGTATTTGGTAATTATGAATGAATTTCTATAAGAATCTCTGGGCAGATTCTTATCTTACTATAAGACTCTGTGCATAGGTTTTCATCTTTTTGACTCACTGGGGTCAAGACATGAACTTGCTGGATTGTGTGATAAGTATTATGCTTAATTTTGCAAGAAATCATTGAATTGTCTCCCAAATTGACTATGGAGTTCTCATCACCAAAGAGAGCAGTTTATATTACTCTACACTTGTACCAGCATTTGGATTTGTTAGAGTTCAGGACTGAGGAAATTCTAACAGATGTTTAATTATACCTTGTGGTTTGCTAATTTGCAATTCCCTAAGAAATACGATAGAAAGCATCTTTTCATATAATTATGAGACATTTGCATTCTTCTTTACTGAAAGGACTATTTGGGTCTTTCACTCATTTTTAAATTGGATTGTATTTTTTCTTACTACCAATTTTTAAGTCTTGTGCATATACTTTTCCCCAGTCTCTTGGTTGCCCATTCTCTCACAATTTGAAGAGAGAGTGTTTATTGAATGAAATAAGCTTATTATTTCTTTCATGGATTGTGTTTTTGTGTTTTCAGTAAAAAGCAATTCCTATCCCTAACTTTATCTCCACTTTTTCCTACATATTTTCTAGGACTTTTATAGTTTTGAGTTTTATATTTAGGCTTTGGCACCATTGTGAGTGTTTTCTTGTTAAGTGGTTAAGGCTTGGGTCTAATTATCATTTTTAACCCATGGTTATCCAGTTGAAGAGACTTTTTTTTTTTTCCCATTTCACTGCCCTTGTGCCTTTGTTTATGATGGCAATATTTATTTAGGTCTTTTTCTGAGACATTTTGGTTTTTTTCATTGCTGTATTATATATTCTTTTTCCAAAGCTTATTCCATTTTAGTACTGTAACTTTTTAGTAATCCTTTAACTCCTATAGTATATGTCTTTCAAATTTGTTCTCCTTCAATATTTCATTGACTATTTGGAGTATTTTACTTCTCAACATAAACTCTGAATGAGTTTCTTGATTTACATTAAATAACTTTTAGATTTGATTGAGATCTATAAATTAATTGGGAAGAACTGATATCTTGACAGTCTTCTCTTCTATAAATAAATGTATAATAATTCTTCATTTGTGTAGCTCTTGTGATTTCTTTTATGAGAATTTCCAAGTTTCCATCAGAGTTCATACACATATTTTATTCAATTTTTACCTAGTCATTTTGTTTTGATGTGTTCCTATACAAATGAGGTATATTTGTTTAAGTTTTAAATTCCACTTGTTCATTAATCGTATATATTAAAACATTGACTTTTGTGTATTAACTATGTATTTTAGATATTTGATAATATTGTTTATTAATTCTAGGAGGTTTTTGGTTGATTCTTTTAATCTTGTGAATAAACTAGACATGTCATCTGTGAATAAAGATATTTTTTTCTTCTTCACCAATACATGTACCTTCCATCTCCTTCTCTTTTTTTATTGCATTAGCTAGTACTTCCAGGAAAATTTTGAATACTAGTGGTGAGAGAGAACATCCTTGTTTAGTTACTAATCTTGGTGGAAAGTCTTTGAGTTTCTTAAGATTAAGAAAAAAGATACACACACACATATATGTATGTATGTATATATTCTTTATCAAGTTTGGGGAGTTACCTTTTATTCATAGTTTACTCTGAGTATCCATGCACACACACTGAATTTTAAGTGTTTTAAAGTTTTGTTTGTTTTTCTCTATATTGACATGTGAAGGGACTTGCTTATCAGAGGTCAATCAGTCCTTCTACTGCCAGGAAAGGGGGACAGTGAGGGGTAAAGAAATAAAAACAGCTGGGGATTTAGCTCAGTGGTTCCAGCACCTGCCTCACAAGTGCAAGGTCCCAAGTTTGATCCCTGGTACCAAAAAAAAAAGAAAGAAAGAAAAATAAGAAGAAGGAGGAGGAGGAGGAGGAGGAGAGGAAGGAGAAGAAGAAGAAGAAGAAGAAGAAGAAGAAGAAGAAGAAGAAGAAGAAGAAGAAGAAGAAGAAGAAG
>NW_004624810.1:2265325-2276509 GCF_000247695.1 Heterocephalus glaber | reverse complement strand
AAGAAGAAGAAGAAGAAGAAGAAGAAGAAGAAGAAGAAGAAGAAGAAGAAGAAGAAGAAGAAGAAGAAGAAGAAAATATAGGTTTGCAAAATTTTTAATATTTGGGGAGCCAGGAGGTCAGTGCCTCAGAGTGAGCGAAGACAAAGACACTCTGAGCTAGCCATTATTTATTGGGTTCATAGCAAGTATGAGATGAGTCAGAGGGCAACAGTAATCCTAAATTGATGAGAATCTTATAATGGAAGGAAGTATCAGATAACTTGTAAGGTACTGGTAATCCTATGAGGATGAGGATCATAGGTTGATGAGGATCTTAGGCCCATGAGGATCTTATGTTGATTAGGACCATGAGATGAGCAAAAATTTCTTAAAACAGTAGGTGGGATGACCTAAGCTGATAAGGAATTTGTCCTTCCCCAGGTGAAGTTATTTTTCCCCAAAATTATTTAGAGTAGCTCCCAACACTTGCTATAGGGCACTTCAAACCCTGGGGCCATGTAAGGACATGACCCTGTCATTTAGTGTGCAGGCCCAAGGTAGGGCCAAAATATATGAGTGACTTAGAATAGATAACCACGAATGTGCAATATGGCCATGTCAGGATATAATGTCATAATGTCTGGAAATGTCTGATAATGGCCAATATAAGGGATGAGAAATAAAGATGCTTTTGGCTCCTGCTTTTGCTATATTGGCTCTGTGTGCTTTCTGTTTCTTGGGAACCTCACATAAGAGAGCACCCCTTCAGCCCAACCCCAACAACATGATCTTGTAATTTTTTTCTTTTACATTTTTATTTTATATTAATACACTTTGGGAGTACATAGTGATTAAACAATGATTACATTATTACATTATTAGTGGGGAGTTGGTGCCTGTATATAACACATCTTAATTACTTTTCATTCCTTTTCATTCTTCCTCCCCCTTTTCTCCCCATTTCCTTCCTTATTCCTCTATGTCTTAGTACTTTCCACTTTGCATAAGTTCTATCTCTTTATTTCCTAATATATATTTTACTCTTTATTCATATCTTGGGATTTTCATATAAGATTAACCATGCGATTGCATGTCTGATTTATTTCACTTAACATTTGTAGTTTTGTCAGTTCATATAAGACCTTAATTGATTTTCAGATGTTAACACATACTTACATAATTAGAAAGATTCCACTTGCACATGGTATGTAATCAGAATTAGATACTCAAATACTACTTTGTTACAAATGCTTGTAGTAGGTGATACAGTAACATGCTATACAAGTTTTTAGCCTAGGAGCAATAATCTATGCTTTTACCTAGATGTGTAGTAGGCTACACCATTTCTGTTTGTATAACTATATCCTAAACTCAAATAGATGAAATCACCTCAGGGCACATTTTTCAGAAAGTATGATTATCATTAAGTGATGTATGGCTGTATTTAAAATATATAATGATATTTTATATTACATGTAAAAGTCTCAGCAATGATACCCGGTTTCCAGACTGTAGACTGTCAAAATGCTCTTCTGGTTGGGGTTGTGTGTAGCTAAAAGAAACTTCCACTTTTAACCTGATTTCATGTAGATAAACAGATAGCATATAGTAAGGGGGATAAAGATTGAAAGATATCGCCTAATGATAAAACCCTTGTATGAAACAACTAGCAGACATTCGAGAGCTGATGCTTTTTATTGGTGAAGGAAAATCACATGAAGTAAAAAACTGTCTTTTCACTATGCAAGCAGGAGGAATTGTGTATACATTTGGTAACCAATTCAAATGCTGCACTGCAAATATCACTACTGTGACCAGTAGATATATAAAATATTTTTTTAACAACAGTTGCACATTCCCTGAAACCATGTAGTCCACAGGGGAGAGTGCCAAGCACAGAGCTGAAAGGGAAAAAAAAAAGATTTGTCACTGCATTACCTTTTCCCTCATCTAACTTTATGGATAAATATTAGAAAAGAGATTAACAAAGAAAAGGAAGTTTTTTAGGCACATAATTGAAGCACGAATATTAAGACCATGAGTGATTTTCAGTTGTTAACACTGACTTACGTAATTAGAAAATTTCCACTTGCTTATAATGTAATGATTTATGTAATGATTTTCTAAATTGTTGGATTTGATTTATTTTTTATTTTATTGAGAATTTTCACATCAACACTCTTCATAAACATTGGTCTGTAATTTCTTTTCTTGTAATGTCTTCATCTTGTTTTGATATTTGATAGGATATCATAGAATGAAGCTTAGGGAATATTCCCTCTAATGGACTTTTATGAGGTTATGGAAAATTGGTTTAATTTTTTACTTAAATATTTGATAGAATTTAGTCCCCAAATGGGACTGTTTTATGTTTTGGATTATTAATTATAATTTAATTTTATTTAATAAATACACTTATTTTTCCTACCTGAACATGACAAGTTGTATAATTGAAGAAACTTGTCCATTTCATCTAGGTTATAAAATTTGTATATAATTGTTCATAGTTACCGACTATCCTTTTGACATCAATGGGATTTGTAGTGATGCATTCTCTTTAATTTGTTATATTAACGATTTATGTCTTTTCTTTTTTTTCTTAAAGTAGCTAAAAGTTTATCAATTTCATGAATTTGTAAAAAATCTTATTTTTATTTCATTGACTTTTCTCTATTTATCCCTTTATATGGATTCTTGCTCTTTTTATTATTTATTGTTCTATTTACTATATATAATTTAAATTTTTTTCTAGTTTTCAAAGCTTAGATTTTTGATAGCAAATTTTCTTTTCTTTTCTTTTCTAATATTCTTTCAATGCTATCAATTTTCTTATAAGTGTTACTTTGGCTATATTCCCATATTTTGATAAATTTTATTTCCCTTTTAATTAAATTAAAACTATTTTAAAACTCCTCTTCTTGTTCCTTATTTGTTACATAGTTGTGTATTGCAATATTATTTTGTTTTCCAACCTTCTTTGTCTTATCCTTTCATAACTTAATTCTATCATTGTCTGAGAAGAGACCTTGCATGAGTTATGGAGTGTGAATCAGACCTTCAGTTGCCTGGTCAGGGGGGTACAGGGAGGAATAAAGAAAAGACAAAGACAAATTTGTTATACAGGGGGATCTGGAGGTCAGTGCCTCAGATTGGCTTGGCCCACTAGAATTAGCCAGTGAGAAGCACAGTGGGAGAGGTAGTGTACTTTTCCTGGAAAAGCAGAAGACTGAGATAGTAGAACTAGGAACAAGTTTAGCATCACAAAAGAAACAAGTTAAGGTCTTTCCCTCTATCTGAGTACTTGCTTTCTTTGTGCTGTCCTCACCTGACTGATGTTACGTTGCCTTATGTTCCACCCAGCAAGGAACCCTACAGCCTTCCACAAAACCTTTTCTATTCCTGAAGCAAGTCACTGTCTGTTTCATGACTGTGGGGCCTGTAGTTTGGCCCCTTCCAATCTATACATATCATGGCTGGTCCCCAACAATGTGACTGTTATTTTTCTAAATAGATTGAAGTGTATTTGAAGCACTAGAATTTTCTACTTGAGAAGAATGTCTATTGTTTCATTGAATGAAATAATATAGGCATTAATTGTAATAATAAGCATTAACTGTAACTGTATGCCTTTGATTCATGGTATTGTTAAACTCAATTATATTGTTATTGAAATTTTGCCTGCTTTGTCTTTGCATGTGTAAAAGACACATGTTGAAGTTTGCAGCTATGACAGTTCATTTATCTTCTTATTCTTATAGCTTTATCATTTTCGGATCTCCAATTTTTAAGCTCAATTGTTAGATAAAAACATGGATTACTAGATCTTCTTGAAAATTCTGCCATTCTATTTTTATATAAAACTTTCCTTCCTCTGCAGTCTATTTTGTCTGAAATTGATATACCTAATCACACTTTCCTTTATTAGGGTTAGCCTGATGTATCTTCTTGATTCCTTTACTTTTAATCTACAAATGTTTTCATGGTCAATGTGGGTTTCTTGTTGACAGCAAATAAAGGAGTTGTGTTTTTTAATCCAATCCACTCTAATAATCTCTTTTAGTCAGTGTATTTTGTTTATTGACATTTAAAGTGATGTTAATAATGAATTAGTATCTAATATTTTATGTAATTTAAAAAATATGTAAAACTTTTACAAAGAGATGTTGTATTTTTGAATGAGTCATAAATCCTTGATAATTTTGTGTGTGTTATTTACTTTAAAAATGATGTTAGAATTTTTTTAAATTTTGGAATGGCTTTTTTTTCTCATATAAAAGCATACTATTGATTTCTTTAATTGGAACAATTATTTTTAAAATTCTGCTCAAATTTCATTCATTATATTCTTGTTTTCATAGATTTTCTTGATCACTGCTGACAGCTTACACAAACTTTTATGAATATTTTGTAAATGTTTTACTGAAGCATAGCTTACTTTTAAAATTTTATATGTAGTGTACAGCTTAATATATTGTCATAAACCTAACATTTTTTTGTACCATAATCCTATTCATAATACAAAAATTTGCAGAATTTACATATCATATATCATTCCCCAATTTTAGTCTTTTCAAAACTAAAAATATCCTGATTTCTTTCACTCTATAAAAGTATTCTTGTTTTTAAACCAAATGATTTAATTGGTGCATTGATCCTTTTGTTCAACATTATGTTTGAAGTGTCTACTGTGCTACTGAATATACTAATAAATTTTTATTAAAGAATTTTATTTTATTTTGATCATATCAAAGATTTTATGCATTTTATTTTTATGGATATTCGGTTGCTGTACTTTTTTTTTACAAAGTTAATCTTCTTTATAAGCACTTATTTTTGAACTTTTCTCTTGGCCTTACAAATTCATTTCTGTTTGATACATTACAAAGTATAGAACTGCAAGGTCATAGCTCTTAAATGTGTTTAGTTTTATTTTAGATTTCCAGTTTTCTCTTATACCAATAGCACATGAAATTTCCAGTATTCTTCTTAACCTTTGAATTGCATAATGGGTGCCTGGTTTCTCATTTTAGTTAAAACTTTCATTTTTGAATGACTGTTCATGTTTAGTGATTATTTACTATGTTTTGGTAATTTAAATATTTTATTTTACGAAGTCCCTGATCATATAATTTACCAATATTTAATGATATATTTCCTCAATTTTTGTTCTGCAAAATGTTCAATATAATCATATCACTTCTGGCATATTTTTACATTTATCTCATGATAAAATTCAACATTTTAAATGCAGCAGCTTAGCTGTGACATAATATGGCACAAGATTTTATCTATGAGTTTATGTTTCACTCTGCCTCACTTACACTTAACTTGTTATTTTATGTAAATTTTCCTAACTACATTATCTTTGAATATCTGAATTCTCTGTAAAACTGCTACAGATAAAGAATAAACTGATTAGGCACAATCTTTACTTTCTGGAGTTCTGTCATTATATTACCTTCTAGAATTATTTTCAAATTAATTTCTAGAGGAAATAAGAAGAGATGTAGTTATAACTGACTAAAATGAGTAAAATATGACATTTTTAACATAATATTCTCAAAGAAATATAAATAATCAGTAAAAACAAAATAATGTAAAAAGATATCACTGGGAATTATAGAATGCAAACATACATTTCTGAAATACAGAGTCACTAAGTGAAAAACTGAACAATATAAAGTAAACAAACTTGATGATATATCAATAAAAATTATCAAGAGATAAAATAAAAGAGAACAAATGTTAGAAGAAAAATAAAAGAAATAATGGAGAAATCAGTAAACTACAAAGCTGATTCTTTACAGCAGTCAATGAAATGGATGAACGAATAATATATAACCAGAATAATCTAGAAAAACAGAAAAGATAGAAATAATCATTAGTAAGAATAAGAAATATATCTATGTATTCTTTAGATATTAAATGTATAATAAAGGAATATTTTGAATAAATATATACCAACATATTTGACATATTTGACAACTTGAACAAACTAGACAAAATCCTTGAAAGACAAAATTACCAAAACTCACTAAAGAGTGATTGAGAAGAGAAAGAAGTACTACATAAACTTTTAAAGTGGCATTTCCAGTAAAAATAAAACAGCACAGTGTTATTTCAGGGGCAAATTTCAGCAAAATAAATAAATAAAGCCAAACTTACAAAAATAATTTTACAGAAAGTATATGGTTTGGAGTGGGATGTATGGTGTATTTATCATCTTGATTTTAAAAGTACTGAAGGCTTTATATGGGAAAAGGAAGTTATATAGTACAATACCTAATTAAAATAATAAGCCACTTAATAAAACAGAAAACTTAATAAAATACAAGTCAATCAAATTCAAATTTTTATAAATGGTAATATGTTTATGTCCAAAGGGGGTATATCCTAGAAGTATGAAATCAGTTTATAATTTTTAAGATAAGTCTATATATTTTATCACGAAATAATCAGAAAAAGTTCTTTCATGAAATTGTTGTTCTAATACGTTTATCACCCTTTTTAAAAATTTTGCTTGATATTTCAAAAATCTGAGCATCTTAATCTTTGACTTTTATTTTTTTGTTAATTTGTTAGCTTCTATGTCTAATTAATGCTTGCAGTAGTTTTCTATGTCCTGGTTGCTTAGTATAAAATGACAGAATGAAGTCATTAATTTATAACTCAGAAATAATAAGACTTTTAATCTGTTGAATTCTGTGAATGGAGGCCTGAATCTCACCTGCAGTTAAGCTTTATGGTAGACTCAGTTAGGTTCCATGCATCAGTGACCTCAAATATTTTCAGACTGAGAAATGTTTCCTTTCATCAAATCTTAATATCTGCACATTGACACATATCTGGGGATATTTTTATGCTTTGGACTTAAGAGATGGACTTTTTCCTCTTAGATACCTAAGTTTAAATGATTACTTCTTAGTTTTAAGGTAGCTGCATTGTTCCATCACCCTTTAGTTTAACTGTTTTTTTCCTTCTGTGAACAATTTTAGTTCCAGATTTTGTTTTAAATTATTTCATCTCCAATCTTTATTCAGCCTCCTCTTCTATTAACTTACAAATTAGAATTTCGGATTATTATGATTTTGTAGGAGGGCAGAAAAGATGATGAAAGTATATGGTTTTAGAATGTAATATTATAATGTGATTTGAAATGTCTCTCATCTAGTTGTGTATTTTAAGGTTTTTTTTGTTTTCCTTTTAAGATCCCTACTTTCTGTATATGATAACGCAAGTCCTTATGACACTAATCTTTAATTTCCCACTCAGTTGTAACAATCCTAAAAAGTAACCAATGTTGATGTCACTTACCTCTAAATAAAAACCTCAGAGCACTGACTAACAATTGTTACAAATCTCTTTTCTATAATCTGACCCATATTTGAACCAGAGAAATGTTCATCAACCTCTTGAGTTGGTCATAACTTGGAGTCATGTTTTTTTTGTTTTGTTTTGTTTTTAGTATCCAACTCGAGTCCTTGCGCTTACAAGGCAGGCGGCGGAACCACTGAGCTAAATCCCCGGCCCATGGAGTCATGCTATTACCTTGCCATTTCAAGGTAGTCCAAACAGTTCTCCGTTTATCAGGAACTTGTCTGTGTCATTCAGGTCCAGAAATGCATGTCTTGATGTCCCAGAAATGCCTTTGCAATATGGCATATGTAACACGAGGGGAGGGGAGGAGGAAAAAAGTATAGCTTATTTATTTCCGTTTGGAAAAGAGGAGACAATCTCATATCATTCCAAAAATATCTTCTAAGTAAATTTTTCTTTCAACAAAAGCCTTTTATAGATGTGTAAGCTAGGGTTCATAGCCAATTTTAGGACATCCCCTTAGTAATTTTGCACACATTATAGAGCATGTAGGCTTAAACTTAGGGTAAAATTGTCAGTAGGGACTGCTTAAAATCTAAGATGGTCACACAAACACACACAGAGAGGGAGAGGGAGGGAGAGAGAGAGAGAGAGAATGGATTTTGCATTCTTCACTTTTCCTCAAGCCCTTAAAAATATTATTGTTTCTACCTGAACGATCTGGCCCACCTAATTATTATTCATACTGTTCTTTCAAAACTTCCTGAGGGAAGACATTCTTGACCTTACAGAACACACAATGTGTTGCTACTCTGAGCCTCAGCACTCAGAGCACACTTTTCTTTTCTAGCATAACAGTCATAGCAATTTACTGCAGTATCAAGAGCCCGAGGTTTTCTTAAGGGATATGAAGAAAAAAGAAGTGAAAGAAAGAAGAAAAAAACACTTCAACAAGTCTCCAAAACATTTAGAATACTACGCACGTATTCTCAGAAGTGTTACTTCTCTTGAAATTGTGATTTGTTGTATAATGTTGAAGCAAGAGAATTCCTCGGCAAACCTACGATGTTCACAAAGATAAAGAGAGGAGCTTAGAGAATCTTTAAGCTCCATTTACTAATTCATCTTGTAAATAAGATTTCTCTATATTAGAACTGAGAATTTATTATATGTCTGAAGAAAGGAGATAATCCACTGGGTGAAAGACAATAAAGACAATTTTTCTTGAATTGTTAATTTTAATAGTACATATTTTTAGTATGTAATGATCACATCTGTGGTAGGGAAGCGTACACGTATAAAACTCATCTCAATGCTTTTTTCATGCTTTTCCTGTGCCCTCTTTCTCCCCTCCTTCCATCTCTTGCTGCCCTTCCCATTTGCAAAAGAACTATCTCTCTTTTTCCTATTATTCATCTTTTATTTTGTTCTTCATTTATATCTTGAGTTTCTCATATAAGAGGAACCATGTGATGTTTAAGCTTGCTAATCTGATTTATTTAAACTAACATTATCTTCTTACAGGGCATCTATTTTCCTAGACTTGACTCAAGTTCATCCTTTTTTATGGCAGAGTATTATTCCATTGCCTGTAAATATAATTTTTCTTTATCCATTCATTTGTTGATGGCATACAGGCTGCTTTCAAGATTTAGCTATGAGGAATAGCGCTGCTACACACATAGATGTGCATGTATCACTCTAACAGAATGTTTTTAACTGTTTTGGGAAGACACCTAGAAGGGGAATAGCTGGGTCAAGTGGAATGTGTAGTTTTAGTTTTTTGACAAATCTCCAGATTGATTTCTTCTCTGCCACTTCATATTTTTTTAAAATAGATAATCAAATTTAGAAAAATATTAATTATTTATTATACATTGATTTGAAATTTATTGATTATGTAACCATATACCAATGTTATCTTAATTTTTTCCTGCTTTTTAGGGTATAATTGGTATACAAATTTTGCTGTAGATGAGATTTATTTCTGGGATTCTGTTCTTTCTCATTGCTTTGTGCATCTTTTTTGTACCCCATACAATAATGTTTTGATTACTATAGCTTGTAACATATTTTGAAATCAGGAAGCATTATGCTTCCAAATTTTTTATTGTTGTTCAAAACTGCTTAGGCTATTCAGAATCTTTTGGGTTCCATAAAAATATTTTAAATATTTTTGTCTTTGTAAAACATATCATTGGAATTTTATAAAAGTTTTTATTAGTATATGTTTTTACTACATAATGTTAACATTACACTAAAGGAGTAGGTACATCTACTGTAGTTAACATGTCTTGATTCATTTCTTCCCCTTTAGCTCTTCTTTCTTCCCTCTGTACCTAGATACCTTCCTCCATTTTTCCCTGTTTTCTTTTTTTTAGTTTATGTTTGTGATACATAATGATTACATGGGGCTGGGGATTTAGTTCAGTGGTTTCGCCACCTGCTGTGCAAGTGCAAGGACCCGAATTCAATCCCCAGTACAAAAACAAACAAAAAAATCAGGCCAGGGAGATTTAGCTCAGTGGTTCTGGTGCCTGCCTCACAAGCACAAGGTCCCAAGTTCAATCCCTGGTACCACAAAAAACAAAACAAAAAATCACATAATAATTATATTCATTATGTGCAGTTGGTACATCTACATGACACATCTTAATTCTTAATTCTTGCTACATCCCCTCTGCCCTCCTTCCATCCTGCATCTCTTGGTCCCTTTCCCACCTGCAAAAGATCTATGAAGTTTTCACAAAAAGTTCAATGAACATACACACTGCTTTGGGTAGTACAGACATTGTAGCAATGCTAATTCTTTCAACCCACCGATAGAGAATCTCCTTTTTCTTATTTGGGTCTACTTCCATTTCTCATGAAATTGATTGTACTGAATGTAACTTTTAACTTCTTGATCCTACCTCTTTTGATATTGGTCCAAAAGTTTGTTTCTGCTCAAAATTCATATGTTGAAATCAAGTTGATAATAATAAGATGTGGGTCTTTGTGACATGATTAGATCATAAAGATAGAGATCTCATGAATGGGATTAGTGACCTTATAAACAAAGTCCCGATCATCCCCGTCATCACCTTCCACCATGTAAGAAGACAATTCACGAACTCATAACTGTGAACAATAAATTTCTACTGTTTCTAAATCATTCAGTTTATAGATAGTATTTTGTTCCAGCAGCTTAAAGGGACTACATTGATTCTTAACTATTTTAGTATTTTTTGAAAGGGAAAACTGGCCTCTCAAATGCAGCTCAATCAATATGGCAGTCTATTTAAGTGGAATAAAGAATAATTACATTGATTATTCTGTTTTAAATAAATTTTATTTTATTTTATTCCACCTGCTCCTCAAACCCCCACCCATCTCTATGTACAAAAGCTTTGTTTCCATTTGATTATTTCAATATCAAGCAGATACTGTCCAACACTCTGTAAAATAAAGTCTGTCAACAAACTAGCCACGGAAAGACTTATCAACACAATAAAATCTATATAGGAAAATCTCACAGCTAAAATTATCCTTACTAGTGAAAACTGAAAATTTTTCCTTTGAGATTTGAGAAAAGGTGAGGGGGCCCACAATGAATACTTCTATTCAACATAGTGAGAAAATCATTCATTTAAAAAATTTTATTATTGGAGAAATTGGTTTTCAACTTGCCAAAGACTAAAACTAGACCTATATCTCTCACCAAGCACTAATCTAAAATCGAAATTGATTAAAGATCTAAATATAAAAACAGAAACACTGAACCAGTCGGAACAGAGGTTAGGTAGAACCCTTGAAGACATTGGGGTAGGAAAAGATTTTATGAACAAAACCTCAGTTGTCCATGAACTAGCACAAACAATCAACAAGTGGGATCTCTTTTCACTAAAA